>CM069857.1:159033151-159318151 GCA_036172795.1 Pelodytes ibericus | reverse complement strand
ATATTGATTTCACTTTTTCTTTTTTTATTGAGATAAGTCTGTATCCATGAATGATCCATAAAATGTCTGCAACTTACCTAAAAGACCAGAAGAAGTGGTTATTTTTGGAAGAAAACTGAATAGTTTATTGTCTAGTAATACAAACATTATTTGATTAGATGAAAGAGTGCATCAAGTGTAGATTCTTTAATGAAAGAATTAAAATAAAATGCTTAATCAGTGAGCAGGCATCTTGGGTCACATGGGTCAGATTTTCTTTAATCTGACCTGAGAATCCAAACAGGTCAGTCTCCTGAGAGCTGTATGGAGTACAGAGCTCGAAACATTACTTTTTGTATTCTTTCATTAAAGCATTCAAAACATTTACATTTTATACAATATTTCAATTAACCCCTTCATGATGCATGGTGCTTGCGTCCCAGAAGACTCAAGTACCAAAACACCACTTAATAGACACTGGGTCCCTGCAAAAAATCAAGACCTCCTGACGTCATTAAGACATGCCGGTGCGATTTTGCAAAATGTAGCCGGTGGTCATTTTAAGCATTGGCTACATTTTGCCTGTATGTCTCATAGTGGCCTCTTCTGATGGGGGGATCCCGCTGCAAGTCCCTGCAGTGGGATCCAAGCACAGCTCATCACTGTGAGCCACGATGAGCTGGCAAACGCTGGATGTTCTATGCTGGACCAGTAAAATAGGACAGCATAGAATGTCCTATTGTCGGGGAAGCGTTTAAACACAAGTTCGTTTTAATCATGTAAAATTTTGGGCATCTCTGTACATAATTTATTACATGTGTTGTAATAAACATCAAATATAGATAGATATACTGTACCAGCCACCGAGGCAGCGATTGTGGGGTAGGAGAGACATGAGAGACTAAGGATATTATCAGTAATCTCCCCCAAGGTCCCCATACAAGTAGTTTTTTTTGCATTTGTTTAACCCCTTAGTGACAAGACTTTTTGACCTTGACTTTCCCTTGGTGGCAAGGGCTGTTTTTACATTTCTGGGGTGTTTGTGTTTTAGCTGTAATTTCCTTCTCTCACATACTGTACCCATACAAATTATATGTTGTTTTGTATCAAAGGGCTTTCATTAAATACCATTATGTTCATCAAATCTTATAATTTACTACAAAAAAAATCATGTTGTCCAGAGTTCAGAAATATGCTTGTTTACATGTTTTGCCAGTTATGGGGCAAAAACCAAAGTGTTTTTTTTTTTTTCTTCTTAATATATTGTCCTTTTAACCCGAACCCTAAATTTAACCCCAACTCTAAATTGATATTTTAATTTAATTTTAACCATATCCCTTGTGCTAACCCTAATTTAATTTTGAACCCAACAGCTATTATAATCCTAGATTTAAGCTAATAGTCTCTTCCTGGCTGGATGTGCTTGACACGTCCATTGTCGCAAAGGGGTTAATTTCCACACCCCTGTGTATAGCCAGATAGCTTCTTCTGCAGCAGTATTCATGGCTCCACCTGAGAAAATGCTGTCTGTTATCACGGTGGCATTAGCAATTCCCCTTGAACTCTATTTCAAATACTTGAAATGTAGAAGTGTGTGGTTTTAGCCAGCTTTGTATGCTCTGCTGTAAGACACAAAGTAGGATTTGAGAGAGATTGGCAGGATTGTTCCACTATAAATGGCAACAACCATCACAGTTTTTATGCAGTTTTTCTGAGATGACTTGTTTAGCCAAAAAAGTGGTAAAACAGATTTATAAGTGAGGACTTGTATAGAAAATACAGTGGAATTCCCAAAATGCATGGCAGCAACATAGGTATCCCTTAGAGGCATGCTGATTCAGTGCATCTTTACCTTTTTGTGGAAGTCCAATGCTTCCTTCATTCTTTTCAATGGGGGAAGTGTTAGGCATGCACAACTGAGCATACATCTGTTTTTGTTGCATTCTCAAATATTCACTATTCATATTTAGGCATGCAGAAACAAGGCTAACTTAGTGCAACATGCTCTACCGCATGGATAAGAACCATTTGACTGGAGGGGCTATTAAAACAAGGGAGTTACTTGAAATAGCAAAACTCCTGAAGTACTAAATATACCCAGGTTACTATGGTGCTTCTTTATTCAAGGTTAACTAAAGGCTGGCAATTGAACATGCCATAGGACATTATTAATGTACCATGTGATGAAGTTCTTTGGGTTTTTTTTTGTCACCGACACTACAATCCTAATTTAGTTTTTTCTTTTTTTCTTTTCAGATGTCTCTTGAAGTTTCCTTTTGCTGCCTGGGTTGTCAGTTTTGACTTCAAGTTCATGGCTGCTCCATTTTGCCTCCTGCACGGTGCCACTGTTTTATTATCTTTTGTTTTTTTTGTTTTTTTATTTTAACGTCATTACTGGCTGCCTTTCTCTGTCTAAAAATGCAAAAGAAGAATGAAATAAAATTTCCAGTTCCCTACATGACTACATTTTTTTTTTTTTCTTCCCTGCCTCGGCTTCTGTTTTGATACTGCTCGCTCAATAAAAGTGACTGTAATCTGCCAACTATCATTTTTTTCCTTTATAAGAAGAAGCCTTTCATGGATTTACATCCTGCCCTTAAAGGCTTTCAACAAATGGACAATTTCTTTTCAATTGAGCATCCTGTTATTTTTCTTCCTCCTTTTTGTGAATAGTTCATTTTACAGATACTTTTGACTGTGTTTTATGCACTACAACTATGTTTAAGTACCTTTAGGGTCCTAAAAGGATACACAATTAATGGACCACACAGGTTATAATTGGCGTACTTAGTGAATAGTGATTGTAATTTGATTGCTGTATACCTTAACACCCATATCCCACTCTGCTTGTTCTGAAATCCGTGTGAAAGACTTTGTTTTATATAAATATATATTTCAATTTTTTTCCATGCAGATAACATTACATTACCATTACTGATTGCGTTATAGATTTCACACCTCAAAATCCACTGGGAAACGGAAATGTGTTTAGTTTGACTCTAACTTGACATAAAAATACGAAATGTTTGTTACAGTTATTAAAATTGTCATTTCTTTGGGCGAAAGGAAATGCAGGAAAAATCAAAACCTAGGTGAACCTACATGCGATACTGTGCCTACAATTAACATATATTTTTTTTGTCTGTTCAATCTCGGTGATCCAAGAACCTGGACTGGTGGAGTTATGTAGTTTTGCTGGAAGTGAAAGTGCATTGTATGTTAAATTGCACTTGTTGCCTGGATTGAGTGGTCATTCTATAAAGAACCCTTTTAAGTTGCTGAATAATAAAAGCATTGACTGGTACGTGTATGATATTTGTTTAGATGCTGGAAAGCAGGATACATTGTGTCTGTGTGTAAGTCCTTTTTGTTCAAGTGACGTTGACATCTATTGTATACAGTATAATTCCTAGTTCTTGTCTTTTTAAACCAGTAAGATCAATTCTATGAACTCTAATATAGTATGCTTTATTCAAACAGACATTACTTACTTGTCCCAGGCACTAATTAAAAGGGTTTTCGGGCTATTGGCATGAAGTTCATCCATTTTCTGGCTATTTGAAAAGAGTTTAGCCACCTATGTGGTTTGTTTGTTTTTAAAGAAATGATGCCTTCTAATCAATATATTCAACTTGCTCCTTCATTCAACAGGTCAGTTAAAGGACACGTGTGAGCAGCAAATTATCTTGGTTTAATTGAAAGATTGCATGACGTGTAGGGTTATCGGTTTGTGGCTCTCCAGCTGACCTACATCTTCCATACTCCTCTGCCAACCGGAGATGGTTTATTTAATGAAACTATACAAATACAGCAATGTATTGAGCTTTTCTTTCTCCAAACTGCGTTAGCTGAATTGTTTCTTAAAATCTTGTGTCGAATGACATGGAGCAAACCGGACTAAGATACTTTTTGTATTCTTTCATTAAAGTTTTTCTATGTAAAACCTCTACCCTTGATGCAGCCTTTCAATTAAACATAGGTTATTTTTTTTGCTTTTGTCCTTTTTTAATGGCACATTTAGATTTCTAAAGATAAGCAACTCTTTCTGATGACCGTTTGGATATAATTTCCATTAAAGCACAAAATGCAAGTGTACATTTTCTTTGAACTTTCACAATGTTGCGAGCGTCCCATTGACATTAAGGTAAATTTGTCTTTTATTATATATATGTTCTCTATTATAAGGTTACATGGTTTTATACCTTGTTTTGTAATATAATGAATGATCCTTTAAAGTAGCAGGTAAATATAATATACTCATTTTAATAAATTGCCAGGTTCTTTTATGTGTATTTATGTGTATTTGCAATTTGTTAATGGTTCTTGCTGCTGGATTATATTATGCAATCTTCTATGTTCTGCATTAGGAAGACTTTGGGTGTAATGCAGATCCAGCCAGAGTAGCACTAACCACATTTTCATTTCTTCATGGATGCTTTTTTCTTTTGTTTTTACATAAGCATGCTATTTCTTTATTTAAAAAGGGGAAACAATACAATTTACTCCCACTTTTGAAAGCCTGAGTGATTTTATTTCAATACAGTATGGAACACTTGGAACCTTTTAACATGACACTATATCTTAGAATGACACAATACTTTATTTTAAACCTTACACATCCATTTTCTTTCAATGTAAAAAAATGTAACATTTGAAAGAGTCATGAATACTTACATGTTTTTTCATTTGTTTGTTTCTCTGTAGGGCAGATGCCTTGCCTCAGGCTGTTTGGAACATTTACATGTTTCCACAGCTTGACAGAACTTTAACTCTAAACTGTTGCTTTTGTCCAGCACGCTTTAATGCAACAGGATGAATAAACGAAATGACAGTTACTGAAACACTTTTAGTAGTTTTTGTTTTTTTGCGCTAAGATTTTTTTTTTTTAAATAATTTTAAGAATGAGCTATATAATTTGAGGAGCCAGCTTATTTTGTGGGTGTTTTTGAACTAGCAAGATAGCTAACATTTTGTGCTATCTAAATCAGTACAGTGGTATGGCTGGTGTCTGTAACTGTATGTGTGTGAGCAGGGAGTGAATGCGGCTATCTGTGGTGGTGGATCCCTTGCCGCAAAATACACAGGGAAATCAAAACTTAACTATACATTATGCATGGACAAACCTGATTAGCAGTTTAATCTCATGTTTTTTTCCCCCTTTTTATGCACATGTATAGTTGACGAGGAGTGTTCATCTGGCTAGTAATTCGCTCCTACTGCATGTAAGCGTGTATGGGCAGGGGAAAGGGTGGACAACAGTATAAACAATGTAACCTCTTCATGATGCTAGGACATCTATGCCATCCTAATTTATAGGTCCCAAAAGACACGAGTACAGTATAGAATGTCCTTCACTTAACAGCATATTGCGGCCACCCGCACCTTTTGTTCGGGACTAGGAACACAAAATTAGCTTTTTTGGTTCTTGCGTCTTCTGGTTTGCAAGTACCATGTCATAAAGTGGTTGAAAACTGGTTTATCGTACAAATGGTAGGTAAGACATAAGTTGAAAGGCACTACTCATTAATAAAATATATGAAACACGTATTTATAATAAAGAATAACCTTTTGCAATCCTAGTAGCAATTAGAGATGTAACTTTGTGTAGATAAAGGACTAACTAGATGGTGCTTAATTTCTGCCTGGAAAAATTCCTTTAGAACTAAAGTATTTTTAATCTTCTGATTATGGCATGCATCCTACTTGTTTTGCCTATTACAGTTTGATATCAATATGGTTCTTGGCTCACAAACAAGCCAGTAATTTATCAATACAGGCAATAGCTATATTTAGTGATGCAATATTTGAAATATAGCAAAGGTTGAAGGTTTGTTGCCATTTGAGTATAAAGATGTCTGGTCCTTCTGTATAAAGGGAAAGTTGTCTCAAGTTTCCTCTTTTACTAAACTGGAAACTTAACACTGCTTTCCCTCAATCTCCATTTAGATCATCGCCACGAACTTCAAAGGCGTGATTGTGCTACGTGCATGATTGTGGCTATGGTATTTCCTACCATCCTATTGCTTCAAAGACTGGATGGACCAGCTGATTTTTTTTTTCTCCCTTGTCACAATAGATTTCACTCCTGGAGAAAAATAAATTCTAATATTGTGCCATGTGGACAAGAGAATTATTTTCCCTCTGGATGGTGGGGAAGAAAAGATTTGGCAGCAGTCCTAATGAAAATGTTGGAATGAGTTAAATGCTAAATGTTTTCTTTTTCAGCTATATTTGCCCTTTTTGTGTGGGTTCAGTGTTTTCTAAACATAAATGCCCCTCTGGGAAGTGTGTTCAATTACTTAGGGGTGGAGTCTGATATTAATCATCTGTGTTGGTCAGTGTAAAGCCACCAGTTTAACTCTAAGCGTGCTCACAGTTTGAGTGTTCTCTTTTCCAAGTGCCGTGCTGTTCTTTAACTGAAAAGTTGGTGCAGAACAGCAGTTAGAGAAACGCAGGTTTTATTTTTTTTTTTTAATCACTCACACTTGCATTATACATGATGAGCAGCCTTGAAGATCTCACTCAGTGCACATCTTGTTGCATGTATGCATGCTTGGAAAAGATGTTCAAGTATACTTATATGTGTCAAGTGAAGCAACACATAGATATTGGCAACCTTGAGAGGAGTCTCTTTCTCACTGAGCAGATCTTTGATGGGTCACCTTGCAATGAGGGAAGAGATCTGGCACATAGTTGGGTGACCTGTAGACATGGCTGTAGCTGGGGAGGAAAGTGGAATCTAGTATATAGGGTAATATGTGGCTCTGATCACAGCAAACCATGGTTTTACTGGGTTCGGCATGTTGCAGACAGAGTGGACAGTGTATTGGGAGAGGCTGGAAAGGTTCCAGCTGTCTTGGTCCATATTGACACTAAGGGTAATTTCAGAAGTATAATAAGCTATACCGGCTCCAAACACTTATGACAGATATGCTTGAGGTGGTGAGTGCTCCACAGCACTGATCAGGTGCTAAAATCAGACATGAAATGAAAACAACTGTGCACTCCACTCACCGGGTAGATGTAAAATGAGATGCTTTAATAGTGAAAAAGGTGTTCCAGAGCAGACAAAAGACGGATAAATCCACGGATGATAGGCTGCCTTCCTGTGGACTCTAACGCGTTTCGCGTGAAAAACCTATGATCAAGCGTGTTTTTCACGTGAAACGCGTTAGTCTGCCTTCCTGTGGACTCTATCATCCGTGGATTTATCCTTTTTTGTCTGCTCTGGAACACCTTTTTCACTATTAAAGCATCTCATTTTACATCTACCCGGTGAGTGGAGTGCAGAGTTGTTTTCTCATTTCATGCCATATTGACACTAATGACAAAGTAAGAGGAAAATGGAGAGTACTAAAAGGTGATTTTAGGGATTTAGGAAGTAAGAAAATGGACCTCTAAAGTAGTGCTCTCAGAGATCCGACCTGTGTCATGTGCTACTCTAGGAAGACAGCACGAGATTAGGGAGTTTAATGCATGACTGAAGTCTTGGGGTCAGAAAGGGCTTGTTTAGTACAAGTTATAGGAGAAGCCTATAAACAACTTCTAAATTAAACCACAACATGATGGTGGAATTTAGTGTATGCTTGCAAATGCCAGAAGTTTAACTAGTAAAATAGGGGAATTGGAACTGGTAGCAGAAATTGAAAACTATAACAGAAACATGGTGGGATGACAAATGACTGGTCAATACATTTGGAAGGTTACCTGTTGTATATAGAAGATAGGTCAAACAAAAGATAAGGAGGGGTCTGACTATGTTAAACCAGCATTATTGCTCCACGGGAATATATATATGACTGGAGGGAACGTGCAATAATTTATGTGTTGATATAGTGGGGGTAGAACTGCCCAGAAGATATTAGTGGTCATTTGTTACAAACCACCAAATATTGGTGATCTTGAAGAATCACAGATGTTAATGCAAATTGAAAACGCTTCATAAATCGGGTATGCTATCATTATGGGGGATTGAAAAATGGAACTACTAATTCTGTTAAAAGCAATAAGTTTCTGAATCTGAATGACTTTTTTTTTTTTCTCAGCTAGTACTTACACCAACCAGAGGGGATGCGTATCTGGATCTGGTAATTAACAAGGAGGAGTTTATCTCTAACATTCTAGTAAAGGAGCATTTGGGGTTAGTGATCATAACGTGATATCCTTGAGATGAATTCAAAAAAGGCAAATTGGTATGTGTCCCACTAAAATACTGAATTTTAAAAAGCCTAACTTTAGCCTGCTTAATACATCTCTTGGTCTTGTTGAGTTGCCAACAAAGCCTGTAAAATGGCAATCAAATTAGCTAAATTCGAGAACAAATCATTGCTAATGGGAGCAAGAGGAACCTCGACAAATCCCTTAAATACATAAATGGCAAAAAAAAACTTTTTAAAAAATTGTTTTTTTTTGTTATCTGAATGGATGAGATTGGAAGAAATTATACATTACCCTTAGACAGGGTTATTCATTTTAGGAAATGTGTGACGAAGGAAGCACAAAGACAAGTGTACATAAAAGGTATATTGAATTAAGATACTGTTACAGGTTGTAAATGAAAATATAAACTAAACATAATCAGTATTTAACAAAAAAATACTTGTACAATTAAATGAAGAATTTCTCCTTGTGCCTTCATCTTGGGTCTTGTGCTCTCCTCACCAAGGAGCAGTCAAGAGATTAGCACTCTCAAAAAGTGGTTCACCCAGTTAAGTATCCCAAAAAATCCCTCAGTTACCTACCAGCAGGCTACCTCCCAGATAAAGAACCAGTTCAACCCAGTTTTGGAGACATGGTCTGTATAAAAATACAACCCACTTCTCACAAATGTTCTAGTGAAAAAACACTGGGAAGATGAGTGAAAGGAGATATTTTAAATAATTCTTTCTGTTTTTACCAGTGGCGTCCCGGGGGGGGGGGGGGGGGGAGGGGCGGACCGGACCGCACCGGGTGCCACCTCCTGCCGGGGTGACACCCGTGCTGCCGGCACCCCCCGCCCGCATTGCGCTGCTTAACTTTTTATTCTTTTTTCTGGCAGCCGCATCCGCTGAATGCGGTCGCCGGAAAAAAGAAAAAAAAAAATCACAGCAACCGGATGTGACGTTTCGTTTCGATGCACAATTTACTGGGCTCTGAGTGGCACTATATTACTGGGCATCTGGCTGGCACTATATTACTGGGCTCTGGCTCTCACTATATTACTGGGCTCTGGCTGGCACTATATTACTGGGCATCTGACTGGCACTATATTACTGGGCTCTGAGTGGCACTATATTACTGGGCATCTGGCTGGCACAATATTACTGGGCTCTGGCTGGCACTATATTACTGGGCTCTGGCTGGCACTATATTACTGGGCATATGGCTGGCACTATATTACTGGGCATCTGGCTGGCACAATATTACTGGGCTCTGGCTGGCACTATATTACTGGGCATCTGGCTGGCACAATATTACTTGGCTCTGGCTGGCACTATATTACTGGGCTCTGGCTGGCACTATATTACTGGGCATCTGACTGGCACAATATTACTGGGCTCTGGCTGGCACTATATTACTGGGCATCTGGCTGGCACAATATTACTGGGCTCTGGCTGGCACTATATTACTGGGCATCTGGCTGGCACAATATTCCTGGGCTCTGACTGGCATAATATTCCTGGTATCTGACTGGCACACTATTACTGGTATCTGACTGGCACAATATTCCTGGGCTCTGACTGGCATAATATTCCTGGGCTCTGACTGGCATGATATTCCTGGTATCTGACTGGCATAATATTCCTGGGCTCTGACTGGCATAATATTCCTGGGCTCTGACTGGCACACTATTACTGGGCTCTGACTGGCATAATATTACTGGGCTCTGATTGGCACATTTACTGGGCTCTGACTGGCACTATATTACTGGTATCTGACTGGCATAATATTACTGGGCTCTGACTGGCACTATATTACTGGTATCTGACTGGCACAATATTCCTGGGCTCTGACTGGCACAATATTCCTGGTATCTGACTGGCACAATATTCCTGTGTTCTGACTGGCACAATATTCCTGGGTTCTGACTGGCACAATATTCCTCGGTTCTGACTGGCACAATATTACTGGGCTCTGACTGGCACAATATTCCTGGGTTCTGACTGGCACACTATTACTGGGCTCTGACTGGCACTATATTCCTGGTATCTGACAGGCATATTATTCCTGGGCTCTGACTGGCACAATATTACTGGGCTCTGACTGGCACAATATTCCTTGGTTCTGACTGGCACACTATTACTGTGCTCTGACTGGCACTATATTCCTGGTATCTGACAGGCATAATATTCCTGGGCTCTGACTGCCACAATATTCCTGGGCTCTGACTGGCACAATATTCCTGTGCTCTGACTGGCACTATATTCCTGGGCTCTGACTGGCACAATATTACTGGGCTCTGACTGGAATAATGTTACTGGTATCTGACTGGCACTATATTACTGGTATCTGACTGGCACAATATTACTGGTATCTGACTGGCACAATATTCCTGGTATCTGATTGGCACAATATTCCTGGGCTCTTACTGGCACACTATTACTGGGCTCTGACTGGCATAATATTACTGGGCTCTGATTGGCACAATATTCCTGGGTTCTGACTGGCACAATATTACTGGGCTCTGACTGGCACAATATTCCTGTGTTCTGACTGGCACACTATTACTGGGCTCTGACTGGCACTATATTCCTGGTATCTGACAGGCATAATATTCCTGGGCTCTGACTGGCACAATATTCCTGGGCTCTTACTGGCACAATATTACTGGGCTCTGACTGGCACAATATTACTGGGTTCTGACTGGCACACTATTCCTGGGCTCTGACTGGCACTATATTCCTGGTATCTGACTGGCACAAAATTACTGGGCTCTGACTGGCACAATATTACTGGCATCTGACTGGCACAATATTACTGGCATCTGACTGGCACAATATTACTGGGCTCTGAATGGCACAATATTTTTGGTATCTGACTGGCAATATATTACTGGGCTCTGAGTGGGACAATACTACTGGGCTCTGAATGGCACAATATTCCTGGGCTCTTACTGGCACACTATTACTGGGCTCTGACTGGCATAATATTACTGGGCTCTGATTGGCACAATATTCCTGGGTTCTGACTGGCACAATATTACTGGGCTCTGACTGGCACAATATTCCTGTGTTCTGACTGGCACACTATTACTGGGCTCTGACTGGCACTATATTCCTGGTATCTGACAGGCATAATATTCCTGGGCTCTGACTGGCACAATATTCCTGGGCTCTTACTGGCACAATATTACTGGGCTCTGACTGGCACAATATTACTGGGTTCTGACTGGCACACTATTCCTGGGCTCTGACTGGCACTATATTCCTTGTATCTGACTGGCACAAAATTACTGGGCTCTGACTGGCACAATATTACTGGCATCTGACTGGCACAATATTACTGGCATCTGACTGGCACAATATTACTGGGCTCTGAATGGCACAATATTTTTGGTATCTGACTGGCAATATATTACTGGGCTCTGAGTGGGACAATACTACTGGGCTCTGAATGGCACAATATTCCTGGTATCTGACTGGCACACTATTACTGGGTTCTGAGTGGCACAATATTACTGGGCTCTGAGTGGGACAATACTACTGGGATCTGAATGGCACAATATTACTGGTATCTATAATTGTAAGATTGTCACCTCGTGGGGCTCTAGTGTGTTGCATAATTAATTGTGGTCCCATGTGTGCATAATTATGGGGCACTTGTGTGTGGCATATTTATTGGGCCCCATGTGTGGCATAATTAAGGGACTCTTTTGTCTGGCGTAATTAAGGGACTCTTTTGTGTGGCATAATTATGGGGCACCTGTGTGTGTGTGGCATAATTATGGGGCACCTCAGTGTGGCATAAATAGTGGGGCTCTGGTGTGGCATAATTTATGGGGCTCTGGTGTTACATAAGTTATGGGGCTCTGGTGTTGCATACGTTATGGGGCTCTGGTGTTGCATACGTTATGGGGCTCCTGTGTGTTGCATAGTTATGGGGCTCCTGTGTGTGGCATAGTTAATAGGCCATCTAACTGGCATTACTAAGGAATCTGTTTGGCATTGTATGGAGGAAATCCAGGGGGGGTGACACCATGAGTATCCGCACCAGGTGACACCAACCCTAGTGACGCCCCTGGTTTTTACCAAGGAAGGACCGATGGATAAGAACCTGCATGCTACTTTTAAGGAACCGTCACGGAAAGCATGTGATTGGCAAGAAAAAGTGTTAAAACAAATAAATGGTGTTATGGTAGACAAAGCTTCAGAGACGGATGGTATACACCCGCAGAGCTTAACCAGACCCTGGCAAGATCATTTTTGATTATCAGGGATTCTTTTGCTTCAGGCCATGGTGCCAACAGATTGGTGTAAATCTGATGTATTGACCATATTAAAAAATATATTCAAATCCCAGTTTGGCAGTTAGAGACATGTATATATATATATATATATATATATATGTATGTATGTATGTATATATATATATATATATATATATATATATATATATATATACATTTGCTTTCAATGAAACATGAATGCGGCCCACACACAAATACATTTATGGTGAAGTGGCCCTCTGCAGAACAAACTTGGACACCTCTGCTCTATAACATGCGCTGAAGTTGTAATGTGTTCTTTGATTGTACATAGATTTGCAGAACAACAATGGGATTTAAATCTTTTACTGAACTTTGTTTATGGGATACAATTTTTTATGTGAAAAAGTGCATGTTTGCTCCGCTTGGATAACCTGGATTAGTTTAATTCGTTCACCAAAAATGTAAATAACTCATGAATATACAGCTTCATGTTACAAAACTAAACTGTGTTTGAGAACCTTTGAACTATAATGTATCTTAAATTGAAAACTATCTTTAGATAGGTTTTTCCTCCAAAAGCATGTATTTAACAAAATTTGATTTAAATCAAAAACATCCAATTTGAATAAAAGAAATGCGATTTATTTTATTTAAAAAAAAAAATTATAGATTTTAATCCTCAATGCTTTGTAGTGAGAATACCTTTTTTTTATTATCATAAGTAAACATCTACTATAGATCTCTGCTTTGATTTACCTGTTTAAGTCACGTGTGAATATGTTTGTTTTATTTAATTTCCATACCATAAATATAGAGGAAATTCTTTCAACAGAACAATAGAATAATGAGCTAAAGTTCTAAACCACAAGAGGGTGCTACCTCCTTTGAGATCTCTATTTTATTTTCCAGTTCTTTTATGTGCTAAATTGCCATTTTTGGCATATCTTAAAGGACAAGTGTCGTCAAAATCTAAAGTTCTGTTTAATTGAAAGGTGGACGCATTTTAAATAGAAATGCTTTAAAACAACTAAAGACGCTTATTGGGCCCTCTCCTTGTAAAGTTTGATCAGGGGACTGACATCAGATCTTCCTCCATCTGGCTCAAGATTCTAAACATGTCCTTCTTTGGAGCTAAGATTGTTAAATAAGGTACTTTATTTCTATTCTTTCATTAAAGCATTTTTATTTAAAATGCCTACACTTAATGACAGTTGTTCCTTAATTTTACATTTTAAAATACATTTTGCAAAATAAAAACAGCTTATCCCATAATTTAGCATTAATGGTTCTTTAACAGGGATAGGTGGTAACATGTCCATGGCCAGGTCTGTGAAGGACCATAGAACGTCTTAAAATTGTCCATCACAAAGTTCAGTAAATGTCCAAATGACACCTACACTCTTCCCATTCATCTGAATGACAATGTTACTCTTTAATTCAGAAAGTTTTTGTTGTTGTTTTTGTAAATTAGATTCTTAAACATACCACCCAACATCACTGCCGGACTGGGGATAAAACCAGCCCTGGAAATAATTGTATACCAGCCCCATATCATAACATCAATATACCAGTACATTTGAAGAGGTTATTATTTATAGATAAGACTGAAATATACCTCATGCAGAGGGCAATTCATAGGCCCCAGTATGTACACAAAGTTATATGAATTGCCCTGTGCAGGGGTATATATCAAGGCAGTGTTTGAGAAATAACCTTGTGAACAATCTGGATGGATGTATTGATTTACCCCATCACCCAGCACCCAGACTGCATTCACAGGACTTGCCCGAGCACCCAGTACTTACACTAGCATGTGGATTGCACTCACATGACTTACCCCTGCACTCAGATAGCACATACAGGACTTGTCCTAGCACCCATGGCTTACCTCAGCCCCCAGATTGCACTCACAGGACTTGCCCCAATATCCAGGACTTACCCCAGTATGCAGGATGCACTCACAGGACTTACCCAAGCATTAGATTGGACTCAAGACTTGCCCCAGCCAGGACTTACCCTAGCACATAGATTGCACTTACAGGACTTGCCCCAGCCAGAACTTACTCTAGCACATAGATTGCACTCACATGACTTGTCCCAGTGCTCAAGACTTATCACAGCATGCAGATTGCACTCACAGGACTTGCCAAAGCACATGGACTGCACTCAAAGAACTTGCCCCAGCACTTACCCCAGCAATGAAGATTGCACTCACATAACATGCTCCAGCACTCAGGACTTACCCCATCACTTAGAATGTACTCACAGAACTTGCCCCTGTACCAAGGACTTTCCCCATCTTGCAGATTGCACTCACAGGACTTGCCAAAGCACATGGACTGCACTCACAGAACTTACCCCAGCACTTACCCCAGCAATGAAGATTGCACTCACATAACATACTTCACGGAGTGATTGCTGTTGCCATATTGGAAGGCAGCATGCTCTCCCAATACGACGCTGTCCTGTATCCGGCAAGAGAAACAGAAGTGATCATACATCACTTCTGACGCTCTGTTGTTGTTGCTTGACTGCCCCTTGAGGCAGCAACATTACATTGAAAAAAAAGGACAAAATGAACTGTAGATCTGATAACCCTAGATCTAGGCTCAGAGTTCCACTTAGTATTACAGATGAGTTAGGGTTAGAATTAGGGTTAGTGCTAGGGTTAGATTTAGTGTCAGGATTAGCTTTAGGGTTCGATTTATAAGCAAATGGTTAGGAAGCAAAAAAACTACTTTTAGTTATTGCTTATAACTTGCAAAAACCAGCAGGAAAACATGTAAACAGTGCATATTTCTAAACTCAGGACAAATATTAGAAACTAATTAGATTGGTAAATTATATGACATGATGAAAAATTGGTATCTCCCCGTGGTCATTCTGGCCTTCGACGCGGAGAAGGCTTTTGACCGGGTCGATTGGGGCTTCTTAGAGGAGGTGCTGAAAGCATACCAGTTTGGTAGGGGATTAATTGACTCGGTCATGGCTATTTACTCCGAACCCTCGGCGCGGATTTCTGGGCCTGGGCTGTCTTCGGGGTGGTTCGATGTGGGAAATGGGACTCGCCAGGGGTGTCCCCTGGCTCCCCTTCTTTACATACTTGTGCCTAATCCGAACTGCCAAAGGTTCTAGCGCGCCACATGTATAGAGGGATTACCGGTGGGAGATAGAACCTGTAAAATCAGTCTGTTCGCAGATGACATACTGGTGACTTTGACCAATCCAGCATCTTCTGTTGGAAAGGTTTTGGCGGAAATAGAACATTTCGGAAGTTTTTCTAACCATAAACTAAATATAAAAAAAAAACACAAGCCTTGAGCCTCAATTTATCACCTGAAGAGCAGGCTGACCTGTTAGCTAAGTTTCCTTTTGAGTGGTCAAACTCATCACTTTTGTATTTGGGGGTTTTGATTCCCAGAGATATTAGCGACATCGTAAACATAAATTATACACCGCTGTTTGTAGAACTTCATCAGAAGATAGGTGGATGGAAGAGCTTGAATTTGTCATGGATAGGGAGGATGAATTCCATTAAATCCTATATCATTCCTAAATGGTTGTACTTGCTGCGAATGGTCCCCTTCCCTATTTCTGCCACGTTCTGTAAGCAGTTTCAAAATATAGTAGGAACGTTTATCTGGGGAAATAAAAAACCTAGAATTGCCAGGCACTGGTTACACAAACTGGGAAACAAAGGAGGGCTGGGATTTCCAAATCTGGCCAGATACGTAGAGGCAAGTATGTTATATCATGTTCATAAAATCCAGCTCCCTGCTTCTCGAAAAGAAGACTGGTATAGGATAGAACAGAGAATGTCTGGGTATGGAGAAATGGAAAGTATGTTATGGCTAGGTAGAACCGATACTCTAAGTATAATCAATTCCTCTGGTAACAATATCTTGAAGGGCGTACTGACTTCATGGCTTTACTTTAAGAGGCGGGCGGGTTTGTCTAATAAGATTATTGGCCCTGTGGCCGTCACTGTCAGTTCAAGGTTGATATCAGACATCTCCTTTTCCCCATATTTTAGAGCACTTAATCTAACGTTTGCTCACCTAAGGCAGGGTAAGAGCATAAAGTCTCTGAGTCAGGTAATGGAGGAGTTTGGGCTCCACTGGAAGGATTCCTTTGTTGTCCTAAGACTCCTCCATTTTACCAGACAGCATATTTTTAGCCCCAAGGAGGGAATAGTGCAGACTCTCCTGGAGAGATTATTTGGAAATAACCCTAATACAAGTAAGCTCAGTAACTGGTACTCTCTCCTGGACAATATAAAACCTAGTCCCATCCCAAAGGCTAGGGAGAAATGGAGTACAGATCTGGGTATCACCCGGGATAGGGACACATGGGAGCGCACTTGGTCCCAAACAAAGAAATCCACCCATTGTATTAATCTTCAGGTGTTACAATTTAAATTGCTCTTCAGATGGTACAGGGTCCCCTCGACCTTAAACAAATTTGACGCCTCACATAGCCCTGATTGCTGTCGATGCCAAAATGCAGTCGGGAGTTATGTTCATGTATGGTGTGACTGTGCGGGAGTTAGGGAAGTATGGAGGGAGGTCTTCTTGGTACTTTCAGCCATCTGTCGATGCTGCCTACCTATGAATCCAGAAGCTGCCCTTCTGCATAACAACCTATACTGCCTAAAAAGTAGGGGGAAAAAACTGACGATTCAATTGTTTTTAGCAACAAAACTAAGAATAGCCCGCAATTGGAAGCAATTGGATAGTATTACTTGGGACAGGGTAAGGGATCTAATGAGCCATTTCGGAGAGATGGAGAGGGGATTTTTCAGCGCTAATAATAACTTGTAGACGTACCGTACAATCTGGCAGCCTTAGTGGGAGAGATTCCCCCGGTGAAGGATGGGTGAAGAGTGCACAGGTTTCACGGGCCCCGGCGTATCCACTTGGTCGACTAAGTAGACCGGAATGATGGCGATATATGTATTAGATCAACTCCACAGTCTTGGGCAATGTATGTTATTGTATGCTGTTTGTCGTATGTGAATTTAGTCTTTAAATATCGCAAGACCGATAGGCCTTACCTTTGATGAGATACAAGTACTAATTGACTCTGTGGGCCTACTCACTTAATTAAAGAAAAGAATAGGGTAAGGGAAGTAAGCGAGGAAGTAGAAGGCAGGGAAAGGGGGTAGGAAACAGAAAGGGGAAAACTTTTATCCTATTCTTAAAGATGAAGACTAAATTTGACACAATGATGTTACATGCATGTTTACAATAATTAGTAAAATGATCGATTGAACGACTGAGTGTCAACGAAAAAGAGGGGAAAAAAATTGGTTTCTTAAGAAAACGCTTCTTATGCCAATAAAAACTATTTTTAATATGTGTGGGTACTTTTTATTAGTTTTAATTTCATTGGCCAATGGTTCTATAAACAGTAGGTATAGCAGGGGGGACAAGGGGCAACCCTGCCTCATTCCATTGCTTATTTTAAACCACTCTGAGACCATTCCCCTCCCCGTGGTCCTATCATATAACATTATAATGGCATTGAGTACTTGTCCTTTGAAGCCATAGGCCTCCAGGGCAGCTTGGAGAAATTCCCACCTGACCCTGTCGAAGGCTTTCTCTGCATCCAACGACAGGGTCAGGCAGACTCCTGACCTCTGGACATAGTCCAGGATGTCTATTATTTTCCTCGTACTATCCCCAGAAGACCTGTCCTTCATAAAACCCACTTGATCCCCATGAATTAAGTCCGGTAGTGTAGTCTGAATTCTGGTTGCTATTATGCTTGTGTATATTTTAATGTCAGAATTCAAGAGTGACACCACTAAGTTCTTTTAATAACTTTGGATGTATCTAAATTTATATATGCAGGATTTAGCACACATAAGGATATGACTCAAATATATGACTCATAGGCAACAGGGAAACTGATATATATTACTATGTTGTTATTGTAGTTCTTGTAATTTATATTTTTCACTAGAATATTCTGCTTTGTTTGATCTCCGGTGCGGGGGGGGGGGGGGGGTGGAGGAGGGGCGGTCTTGCAATCATACGTGGGAATTTCCAAAACAAACTGACGAAGATCAGCAATTTTTTACATGCTGTCTGGCAACGACGGTCCGACAGCCTGATTTGAAATGAATTAAGCCCATATGTGAACAGAGGAAAAACATTAAATAGATACACAGGCCATGCTGTAAAAAAATCACTATGAATGATAAATTAATAGATGAATGTATATTAGTACTGTCAATTGGCATATGTAATAGCAATCAATTTTGTTTTGGGGCCTTTGAACTAATAATTTAAAAATAGTTTATAATAAACTAGAGAAAGTGCAGAGGAGGGCTACAAAACTAACAAGGGGAATGGAAAGTTTTAGTTATGAAGAAAGACCAGAAAAATTTACTTTGTGCAAACTAAATAAATGGCATCTTAGAGGGGATATGATACTGTTATGTACAGGGCCCATACAAAGGGCTCTCTAAAGATCTGTTCATTAACAGAACAGTAAAAAGTACAAGAGGTCACCTTCTAATACTTGAAGAAAGGCGGTTTAGTCTACGACAGTGGAATAAATTATTTACAGAAAGGACAAAAAAGGTATGGCATTCATTGCCTGGTGAGGTGGTGCTATCAAATACATTAGATGCCTTTAAAAGGGGCCTGGATTGTTTTTTTAATGAACCAGAACATGGAGGGCTATACTGTTAGTATAGGCATTGATATTTATGTAGTGCTTGTTTATCCAAGGAGAAATCTGATTTGAATCTCCATTTGGAGTCAATACAATTTTTTTCCCCACTGAAAGTAGAACTCAAAATTGCCTTTTCTTTGCATTCTTTTGGATCAACAGCGGTACACAAGGAATAGCAAAATTGTTGAACATGAAGGACTCAAGTATGTAACTATTTAAGTTGCTGTGTATCAGCACAACCATGGATGTTACAGACACACACCCTACATGTTCCTATTCCTCTCTAATGTTGGGCAAGGCCGGAGTGGCCCACCGGGATACTGGGTAAAATACCGGATGGCCACCTTCCTTGGGGTAGCTACACGCTGCCTTTAAGGCCACGGTGGCTGCTTTAAGAATTCAACCACCACAGCCGCTTTAAGAATTTTACTGCCATTCGGCTGCCGCAAAAATTTGTCCAATGCAACTGCTTTAACCCCTTAACGCATGTGGACGTATATATACGTCCTGAAAAGCATGGTCCTTAAGGACCATGAGGAGGTATATATACGTCCTCCGTTTTCATGTAGTGTTGCGCTCCTTAGCGCAACGCTACATGTCTGTAGATACTCTCAGAAGCTGCTTCGGATCTGAAGCAGCCTCTGAGAGGGCTTTCAGCCCCCCCTCGACCCCCCCGTGCGCATACGATCACCGCGAATGTGACCGCGAATGTGATTGTATGCACGTTAACACACATAGGCAGTGAAAGCTGGTCACTGTCTATGTGTGTTAAAGTGTTGCAATGATGCCTCTATCGAGGCATCATGCAACACATTCTGTGCCCCCCTGGGCACCGCGATCACCCGGTGATCGCGGGTGTGTGCAGTTTCAGAGGAGCATGCTCCTCTGATACAGCGTGCCCAGAGGAGAGCGAATCTCTTCCGTCTCTCTGAAACCGCTACTTGACTGCCCCTACAGGCAGTTAAGTATATTACAGTTAAAAAATAGAAAATTAATTAAATAAACAAATTAAATAAATAAATAAATGGAAAAAGCTAACCCTTGATCTACTGAAACTAGATCTAGGGTTAGGGTCACAAATAGGGTCATAATTAGGGTTAAACGGGTTCGGATGATTACAAGGGTTAGATTAAGGGGTGGGGGTCAATTTAGGGTTAGAGTAAATTTAGAGTTGGGGTAAATTTAGGGTTCGGGTTAAAAAATCACTGTAGAAGAAAATGGTTATTGCCCTATTACGTGAAATAAAACATAGACAAACAAGTAAACATTGATATTACTAAACTCCGGACAAATAGTAGAAATATATAGACAGGGTCTTTTTTACCATTTGTAATTGTGTAAAAAAAAAAAAATCAGGTCAAAGTTGGAAAAAGTGTTTTTTATGGCATATTTTCATCATATTTTATATATTTTTTAATAGTAAATGATATCATATGATGAAAATAATTGTGTAAGGGTTTTTGTGTGTAAGGGTTTATGTCTGCGTATCAAATATCATACAAGTAGCAGTACAGTGATCTTGTTGCTTTAAGAATTCGGCTGCGGAGAGATGAGATGTTGCCATCTTCCCTCCTGTGCTGGGGCAAGTCCTGTGAGTGCAATCTAATAGCAGGAGTAAGTCCTTTGAGTGCAATCTAAGTACCAGGTTAAGTCCTTGGTAATGGGGCAAGTTCTGTGAGTACATTCTAAGTGATGGGGTAAGTCCTGAGGCAGGCCGGTAAAAAAATCGGCTTAAGGCCAATGTTAAGTCTATGGAGGCAATAGCAGGGCCGGTATTTTTCTGAAGAAAATGTGGCAACCCTAGATCAAGCACATACTGCACTCACTCTCCAACACAAGCTCGGATGTCATGCTTCAACACAAGCTGGCATCAGACATACACTACACACACTCTAACACAAGCTATGATTAGACACACACTGCACTAACACATGATTCTCCTATTCCAATCACTATACGTACGCACGCTGCTTGGAATAGAACATGACCACTGGGCTAGAGCTCAAAATTAAAAAATGTATAGAAAAGAATGCTGGCATATTTTTTCTCTGCAAAAAGCATGCCTTGCAAACTACTCTTACCACACCTGTATGGACACATATTCCAGGTTCTCTATTCTCTAAGCCCCAAATGGACAACCAATGTAAAAATATATTGATAACTTCCCAAGGAACCCAACCTACTGCCAGCTTGTTGTGCTGAGTTTTTACCAACTTAGAAACATTAAATGTGTTAAGAACCATTTGGTCCATCTAGTCTCTCCAGTTTTCTGAAACTCCTTCACTGTGTTAACCTCTACCACTTCTGCTAGAAGGCTATTGTGTTTATATTCCTTGTTGATGTGTGAATATGGTGGAGTTTGCTCTTTAAATGTGTTTTTTAAATGTAAATATGGGTGCACATTATATTCACCATGAGCTATATGGATATCTACCACAGCTAGTAAATACTTGTTAATTTAGGGGGCGTGTCCGGACCTCGATGCAAGCAGACTAGCTGAGCTCCTGGACAACGGCCGAAAAACGGATTTAACACACATCCTTCACTTTAAACTAATATGGGGAAACAATCTAAAAATAATTCTCCTCACAAGGATCCACAAAAGAGTGCTAAGAAATTGCTTCCGGTCAATTTAAAGACCCTCACACCACGTGGGGAACCTAAAATGGCGCCGGATACCATAGATGACGAGACTCCTTCCCACACTGTAACGGAGGATTCGGAGAGTGAGGATATAGCTCCACAGCTTCCTCGGCAGCTCCCTCTGGAAGATCTGCCTACAAGGTCTGACTTCTCGGCACGGACTTGTCCTCAGCGGTAAGCCTTATTAAATCCACCATTAAGGAAGAGCTGCAGGACATTAAAACCAACCTGAAAGAACAAGGCCAGTGGATCGAGGCTGTTGAAACAGATCAGGCAACTCTCCATCTGGCGCTTAATGACCTTAAATCCCAGCTCGTGGAACAACGATCCATGGTGGCTCTTCTATCCCAACAAGTGATTGACCAGGAAAATAGAAGCAGATGGTCTAATTTGCGGATTAGAGTCCTACCTGAGGTGAATGGGCTGGAAAACCTTACTCAAGTGCTCACTGATCTTTTCCTGGAGATCATCCAATGCTCACCGGATCATCCCATCATGTTGTACCGTGCTCATTGAGCCTTGCGGCCTAAGGATCTTTCTAGCCCTCAGCCGCAGGACGTTATTTGCTGCCTCAATTTGTTTCTTATGAAGGAAGAAATTCTAGCCAAAGCGCGGAAGCAAGGCTCCATCATATACAAAGGGGTGCCCCTGATTATCCTACCCGATGTGGCATGGGCCACATTGCAGGCTCGGGAGACTCTGAAGCCACTCACAGACCTTTTAAAGCAAGCTAACATCCCCTTCAGCTGGGGCTACCCCTCTCTATAACGGTGTACAAGGGCTCCACGCCAATCACCTTTAGGTCCCCTAAAGACCTACCATTCTTCTGTGACACCCTGCAGCTGGACACCCCGGCCCTCCCTGGCTGGCTGGATGGTACCTCTACTCCGTCAGAACTTTCAACTCTGCAGAACCTTCCATGGATCCCTAGGGCACAGAGTAAGCGGAGGCCACGCCGCCTTTACCCATCGCTGAACACGAGGCCTGGTGTATCTGGTTCTGATGACCCGAATCCCCCACTTGGCTGATTTTGCGGAGTACTTTTGAATTTCCCTTTTTTGATATTGCAGATCCAGTTTGGTGCCTGAGAACTATCTATCTTGTATATATATATATATATATATATATATATATATATATTTAAATTTTTATGGGGAACGGACTCAGTTTCCTATCCCCCAACTGTCTATTCATGTGGTTTACCGTATCTTTCCCCCGCAGGGGTTTTTTCCTGTATATTTTCTTTTTGCCCTACAAGCCGGGTATTTAATGGGTATGATTGTTATGTGTGTGTATAATTGGTTTCCCCACCCTCATTGGCCCTGGCCTTCCTAATTTTGGGGAGGGTAGGGGTAATGTTGGTTGTTAGCCATGGTTTCCCTGCAACCTATACCACAGTGAGCCCGGCTCTGATACCTTGGGCGGATCATTCATCACATTTGATTATTATTGCACTGTAACTCATCATAAGGCCAAACAGTTTCATATGTTCTAATACTGATTGTAATTATGTGCATGTTTATTTTTATTTTATTATATGTATATAGATTTTTCTACTACAGGTACTATTGCCTTAAGTAGACGCCAGCCCCATTGGAGACTCAATGAATCCCTCTTTAAAGACCTGGAAACGTCTTTGATCCCGAGGAAATGGAAACAACCTGTCCCTCCCACTTTTCGAGAGTGGCTAGCCTCTGTGGAGTCCATCACCACTGCGAATGGCAAAGGTGCGGCACATAGTAATAGATGTGTACATTGGATGCTGTATCTCAACAGCCCTGAATGCGAAGCCGATATTTCCGTGGCTGAACAGTCTGGGCCAGCTGGTAGCCGACTTAGCCTTTCCTGAGAATGCATGTGAGAATCACTCTCCTCCGGTGCTCCTCTTCTCTCCTATCTGCCGCTTATTTTTCCCCCTGTCCTCATCCTCCTGTTCCTCTATTCATTTGTTTCCCTGGTATTTTCATTTTATATAATATTATATGGTTTGTCTGTATTGTTACGGATATTGTTATTTAGTATCTTTCCCCTGCAATGTGATTGTGTTCGAATTTATTGTTATTTTTCTAGGTGACCGGGTGACGAACTACTTCCATCTGCTGGTAGTAATATTATTTTTCTGTGATTTACTGTTCTGGAATTGTAACCATGGTCGACGCATTGCTGTTTTGTTTTGACTAAACCAATAAACAAATTTAAAAAAAAATACTTGTTTATTCAAACTGATATATAATAATTAGATAATTTCTACTCAAGGTGTGTTTATGACTAATCAATTTTCCAAAGATGTTGATAAACAAAATCCTTGCTCTGTGCACTTACCATCAAAATAATTCATACCTGCAGTTTGGTTAGCCTCCCTACTTCCAAACAAAACATTTGTGATATAGCAAAATAATAACCATACGATCCTCAATTTCATGTCTTGATCACTTGGTTTAGCTTTTTTAAACCCAGGCTGCAAATGAATCAATCACAGGTGAGCTCCATTTAGCAGACAGTTATGGGTGCCCATTTAGTCTGGCATGGACTTGTAAAATAGCTTTTAATGGACAATTAAATATTTTTTTAACCCTTGCTTCCTTCAAGGAAACAAGGGTTAAAATATATGTCCTGCTTCTTCTAAGTAACCCAACGTGTATCTTAATAGTGTCACATGGGTTTACTCTCTGCTATGTCTCACAGCTGAGATACAGCAGGTCTGAAAGCTAGCGTGCACTGAGAGTGTCAGCGAGCACACAGCCAATCAGAGTGGGGGCTACAGAGTACGAGGGTCTCTATCTGCTAGTGCAGAGAGAGACCCTCATTTTTGCATGGGATCAGCAGAGGGGACCTAGTTTACCAGTCACTGAGCAGAGTTGGCTGCCTGGTTCCCATGAAAGATTTGTACCTGCCATTCGGAGGATAGACCTGCATGCACCATTTTTCACACATACTAGGGACAACTACTTTTTCACTAGTGCTTATATATGAGATGCACAAGTTACGAAAAAAAGTTTAGATGTCCTTTCCGTGCACATTTGATGCTCAGTCTCAGGAACGCTTAACATTTTCTTACTTTCTTACTCATCAACATCATGGAAATGATCCTGGGATGCAGAAAGAGCAGAGCGAAAAAGGAGCAAAATAGCATGAAATTGTGTGACATCACAATACTATGCAAGGGTTCCAGTCTCCCCGGTATAGGTAGAGGCATGTACTGGGTGTCTCGAGCTTGCTAAAGGGGTTTTAAAACTATGGTTGCAGGGACAGTACAAATTTGGTAAGACAGGATCCCAAAAAGCAGGATTGTCCCAGCAATCCTGGGACTAGGAGACTGTGGGCAACTATGTAGTTTTCTACTACGTAGTCTCTACAGCCATATTTAGACTTACTGTTACTGTACACATGCCGGTGTCATTTTACAAATTATTACAAAAATGTGCATCACATTCATATTTGTGTGGAAATGTTTAATTTTTCAAGTTACCAAGTCTGTCTTCTTCATACACTTTAAGTCATCTTATACACTACACACTGCAACCACCAGAAAAATAAAGTGTTTTAAGTCAATTTAATACTAGAAGCACAAGTGAAAAAAAGTTTAGTGACTCTTTAAGCCACTTTATTTAGCAGTAGTTGTTTAAATAAAACAATTATATCTCATGAAGTGTTAATGAATTTCATTACTTTTAACATGGCAAATTATATAAGAGTAAAACATTTTTTGATTTTACTGGTATTTTAAGTAAGAAGGTTGCAATTGTCCTCTTAATTCACTGATACATCTTTCAATCCACTATTTCTTCCCGGATCAACTCTGCAATAGAAAGGGGAGCAAAATGCATTTTCTGCGTTTGAAGATATTTTTAAGCTGACTTGAGGGTAAAATTCAGCATTAGCTTCAGGAGGAAGTTTCCCTTTAAAAGGGAGTTTGCCTTTAGTGTTTTTGTGGAATAGATTATTCATTATATATCATAGATTCATCTCAATTGTTTATATATGTGTGTGGATGTATGCGTATACACACATCTTAACATTCTGCCTCACTGTTGATAGTAACCAGAAGCATACCATGACGTTAGGAGTGCATTCATACACATTCCGTAGATATCTTTCACTCTTTTGTTAATGTGTGGTGTGAACACGATGTGTCAGAGTATTGTACATTTAGCAATAAACAGGTAATAGAACTGACTAATGGTTTCAGTGTTGTGCTATGTAAAAAAAAAACATGCAATAAAACATTGCCGTCATGTTGTAATATACACATAGTGGTCTATTCATTAAAAGGTGAGTTGCAGGCGAGGTGAGAATTTTGTGTCTAGCATATGGGTCACAGACTCTTCCTCCTCCTTAAGGTAGGACAGTTGGGGGGTACGCTGTTCCTATTACACTGAATGACTGAATTTCACTAGTTCAGTTAATCTAGGTGACTGCATGTCACTAGCCCCCCCAAAAAAGGTTCACGTTGTGCAAAATGTGTATTGATACACACTGTCACTATAATGGACCTAAACATGATGATCAAATGGGAATGTTTCTGGGAACATGTCTGTGAATGTACATCATCCATTTCAACACATTTACTTGCACACCATCAGCTTTGTGTTGGAAAATGATTGCTAGAACTGCAAATAGCTGTCAGTCAGTAACAACAACGTAACTGATTACGTCAGTCGAGTTGTGACCATGAGATTGTGTGATCCCAATGATTTAATCAGAACGAACAGGTAATTATACCCTCATATATCAGCAATGGTATGGGAGATTTCCCAGGCATGTCAAACACCATATAAAAAGCACCTTGTGGAGGAGAGAAGGGTTGCTAAACAAGCTATTGTTAACAGGTGCACTTTATAGCCAACTTTGATTTATTACCTCAGGCCACTGGAGTCTGTGAATTATTATTGTCATGGACATTTTTGAGTATGGAGCTTTATTTTCCATAAAAGGAGAGTAATTACTCATTCCTCTCTAAAGGGATCATTTAAGAATGTATACCAATCTGATAAGTATGAGAATGAACAATGTACAAAGGTACAGTTTATTATGATATAGTATTATTAGATTTGACCTACACTATATACAGAAGAATAACCTGATTGGAAGATAATTCCTGTGGGTGAGCCAGAAATACATACATTACTAATTATTAGCCCTATCAGCTACCCTTGTCTCACACAAAATGCCTTTAATTATTTGTAAATTTAGTTTTTTAATTATGGTTTTATTATTTTATGAGTTTATAAATAATGTTTGAGGGGTTGGCAACACCTAACATATATAACATAGGGTTTAAAACCACAAAGAGATGTTTGTCTTACAAAAGTCAACCAGCCAGGGTGGGTTTCTTGTGTTTGGCACAATATGGCACCATACCTGCTAGTAGGCTTACCACCTTGCTTTCAGGCCGGTAAAGAATTGGCATCAGGCCAATGTTAAGGCTATGAAGACAATACCAAAGCCGGTATTTTTTTGCAAAAAAAGGTGGCAACCCTACCTGCTAGCCATGTAAAAACAAATAAAAAAGAAAACAGTATGCATATAAATAATAATATACAATGTTAAATGGACATAAATGCTTGCAATCTCTGTTGATTCTGTGTTAAGCAGAAATATTTCAACATTGTCCTACTATAGTGGAGTATTGTATGATATTAAGAATGCGAAAGGGACTACCCCCAAAAATGGGAATAGAAAGGAGGGCAGGAAACAACAGTTAGATCTTATCTGGATGGGATTGTGTATAGGTATACTACACTATACCTTGAAGAAGCGAGGAAAAGTGTAAATAGAGAATAAAATCTGTGAATACACTCAATACATTCCCAAATATCCAAAAGAAGAGAGACAATAAGGCTAAATAAATTGTAAGAATTTGTGTGAATAAAACACTTAATTATAGTGCAATAGAAGTATTTGGAATAAAGTGCAATAAAGACTGAAAAAAGTAGTGAAAAAATGATAAATATCAATGTGGCAAATCTAGCAATAGATATAAACTGATAATAGAACAAATGTAAATATTACAATATCATGCAATAGAATGATACAAAATAAATAAAGTCCAAAAAATAGTCTTCAATAGCTTGCTCCAAAAGAATGTGTAACCTGAAAGAAAATAAAACAAAAAATAGTGTGTACCATAAAAATAGGTTTAATAGCGCATAAAAAAAAAGTAACTTACAAGATACAGTGGAAAATAAGACGAATAGCGAAAAATGAACTGCCAATGTGCAGCCTTCTCTCTTCAAACGAAGCGCTGGTGGTGATAAGCCGGCCGGACTAGTCACCGTGTAGATGGAAGGAGGTAGCGGAGTTGAAGAAGAGGCTTGGAGTTCATGAAACGCTTAAAACACTCCCACCCTACGCGTTTCGTGACGGACAAACTCACTTCCTCAGGGGCGATGGGAGTTGTAGGAAAATGAAGAACTTATATATGCACACATTCAATGCGTGTCTATTGCGATCAGGTGATGTAAATAAATCAATTAGCACAGAGAGTGAGGATACTCGTTGCTTGCTTGGTTCAGTTTTTTAACTCTTACAGCAAGCAAAACGCAATTATTATTCAGTATAGTTCAAATAGAAATGTTAAAAATATAAGAATACATATATTCATATATAAATACATATTAATTCTCAGTTAGAAAGATAGGTAAATAAACACAAAATATAAATCATTAAATATAAAAAAAGGACAATTATTACAAAAAATGAATACAATAAATACAGTAAAATATACATAAAGGGAACAGTAGGTATAAAATTGTTGTGCATGCTTGTTCATAGATAAATATAGGAAAGAACTAACATAAAAATAGACAGCAATGAGAATGCTAGACTGAAAAAATGTTAGCATAAAATATTAGTGTATAAAAAAAGGGACTTTATATGGCCATACATATCTACAAATGACAGATTGTTATAAGGGGAATGAAATAGAGGGACAATATATGATGAACATCAGTGGCGTAGCGTGGGTTGTCAGCACCCGGGGCAAGGCAAGTAATTTGCGCCCCCTAACCCGTGGATTTTAGCACTCGAGTCTCTTCTACTAGATTAGTTAAAGAAACCCTTACCCCCCAAGCACATGTATTGTTTGTTATGAAAATACTTATGTAATTAAAGTAAAATGCATCTAAATACAAGTTTATTTTCCAACACTTTATTGAGTGCGAACATGCATTACACACATTCTCCACATTTTCAGCAGGTCTATGAATACAAATATACACATGTAGTAACCTAGCATGGGCCATGCTATTATATGTCGTCTCACAACCATCGTAAACGACAAACAATATCAAGAACAAAAACTAAACATCAAAATGGAACCATACCCTGGAGATGATCCAAGACTGGGCTAGATGGAGCCAACTTCCTCAATCCTGTACCTCTAATGTTACCCCCCCACACACACACACACATATGCCATAATTGTTGTGCCATTCAGATGCCAGTAATATTGTAACTTTCGGATGCCAGTAATATTGTGCCAGTCAGAGCCCAGTAATATTGTGCCAGTCAGAGCCCAGTAATATTGTGCCAGTCAGATGCCTGCAATATTGTGCCAGTCAGATGCCTGCAATATTGTGCCAGTCAGAGCCCAGTAATAATGTGCCAGTCAGATACCAGTAATATTGTGCCAGTCAGATACCAATAATATTGTGCCAGTCAGATACCAGGAATATTGTGCCTGTCAGAGCCCAGGAATATTGTGCCTGTCAGAGCCCAGGAATATGGTGCCTGTCAGATGCCTGTAATATTATGCCAGTCAGATGCCTGTAATAGTGTGCAGTCAGAGGCCAGGAATATTGTGCCAGTCAGATGCCTGTAATATTGTGCCAGTCAGATGCCTGTAATATTATGCCAGTCAGATGCCTGTAATATTATGCCAGTCAGATGCTTGTAATAGTGTGCCAGTCAGAGGCCAGGAATATTGTGCCAGTCAGAGGCCTGTAATATTGTGCCAGTCAGATGCCTGTAATATTATGCCAGTCAGAGCCCAGTAATATAGTGCCAGCCAGATGCCTGTAATATTATGCCAGCCAGATGCCCAGTATTATTGTGCCAGCCAGATGCCCAGTAATATAGTGCCAGTCAGATGCCCAGTATTATTGTGCCAGCCAGATGCCCAGTAATATAGTGCCAGTCAGATGCCCAGTATTATTGTGCCAGTCAGATGCCCAGTATTATTGTGCCAGCCAGATGCCCAGTAATATAGTGCCAGTCAGATGCCCAGTATTATTGTGCCAGCCAGATGCCCAGTAATATAGTGCCAGTCAGATGCCCAGTATTATTGTGCCAGTCAGATGCCCAGTATTATTGTGCCAGCCAGATGCCCAGTAATATAGTGCCAGTCAGATGCCCAGTAATATAGTGCCAATCAGATGCCAAGTAATATAGTGCCAATCAGATACCCAGTAATATAGTGCCAATCAGATGCCCAGTAATATAGTGCCAATCAGATGCCAAGTAATATAGTGCCAATCAGATACCCAGTAATATAGTGCCAATCAGATGCCCAGTAATATAGTGCCAATCAGATACCCAGTAATATAGTGCCATTCAGATACCCAGTAATATAGTGCCATTCAGATACCCAGTAATATAGTGCCAATCAGATACCCAGTAATATTGTGCCAATCAGATACCCAGTAATATAGTGCCAGTCAGATACCCAGTAATATTGTGCCAATCAGATGCCCAGTAATATAGTGCCATTCAGATACCCAGTAATATTGTGCCAATCAGATACCCAGTAATATAGTGCCAGTCAGATACCCAGTAATATTGTGCCAATCAGATGCCCAGTAATATTGTGCCAATCAGATACCCAGTAATATAGTGCCAATCAGATACCCAGTAATATTGTGCCAATCAGATACCCAGTAATATAGTGCCAGTCAGATACCCAGTAATATTGTGCCAATCAGATGCCCAGTAATATAGTGCCATTCAGATACCCAGTAATATTGTGCCAATCAGATACCCAGTAATATAGTGCCAGTCAGATACCCAGTAATATTGTGCCAATCAGATGCCCAGTAATATTGTGCCAATCAGATACCCAGTAATATAGTGCCAGTCAGATACCCAGTAATATTGTGCCAATCAGATGCCCAGTAATATTGTGCCAATCAGATACCCAGTAATATAGTGTCATTCAGATACCCAGTAATATTGTGCCAATCAGATACCCAGTAATATAGTGCCAGTCAGATACCCAGTAATATTGTGCCAATCAGATACCCAGTAATATTGTGCCAATCAGTAACCCAGTAATATAGTGCCATTCAGATACCCAGTAATATAGTGCCAATCAGATACCCAGTAATATTGTGCCAATCAGATACCCAGTAATATAGTGCCAATCAGATACCCAGTAATATTGTGCCAATCAGATACCCAGTAATATAGTGCCAGTCAGATACCCAGTAATATTGTGCCAATCAGATGCCCAGTAATATAGTGCCAATCAGATACCCAGTAATATTGTGCCAATCAGATACCCAGTAATATAGTGCCAATCAGATGCCCAGTAATATAGTGCCAATCAGATACCCAGTAATATTGTGCCAATCAGATGCCCAGTAATATAGTGCCAGTCAGATACCAGGAATATTGTGCCAGCCAGCCCCCCCCCGTACTTACATGAAGCGGCTCCGTGTCCCCCGCCGGATGTCTCCTCCGTGCAGTCTTCCCTCTTGCACGGAGGAGGGAAGCAGACACCGGATGTGATGCGACGTCACATCCGGCGTCAGTTTTTTTTTTTCCTTGCCGGAAAAAAGCGTTCACAAGCGCAATGCGCTGTGAACGCGGCAGCAGGGGCTGGGGGCCCACGGGACAGCTGCCTTGGGGCCCCCCAGGAGTAAATGGGCCCAGGGCAGCTGCCCCGTTTGCCCCGCGTTAAAGACGGCCCTGGCGGCCACGCGGCCGCATAGGGCTAGTGCGCCCCCCCAGATATTGCGCCCGGTGCGGCCGGCCCCCCCTGCACCCCCCACGCTACGCCACTGATGAACATTCAGGAATCTTTAGTGAATGCTTTTAGTTCAAAGTCTAAATTTAAACCACTGGGAAAAAGAGTATCCAGTCTATATTTCCACCTGGCCTCAAATCTATCTAATTGGTCACCGAAATTACCACCCCTCCAATTATTCTTAACTAATTAAATTGCCAAGAAGGTTAGCCCTGTTGGGTTCGCTCTATGGCAAGTAAGAAAATGATTAGAGAGTCCATTGGTGGTTGTATGATATTGTCTGGGTTCTCCTGCAGACTCTGGCTTGTAATTGCTTTGCTGGACTGACTGCTTAGTATACTTAAAGACATGATTATGAATTTGTTGATCCAAGGACTCAAGAAGGAATTGTTTCACTCGCTAAACACAGAAATTGCTGAAAGGGTTTTTATTTGCCTTCTTTTGGATCAACAGCAGTAAACATGGAACAGGAAAGACGTTGAACTTGATGGATGCAAGTCTGTTTTCGACCTGAACTACTATGTAACTATGTAATTAATGTTTCTAACATATCTAATTGCTATGTTGTTAAGTAGAACTAAACGTTATTGTCAGGAACTGCCGGGGCTTTGGAACTGTCACAGTAATCGCGGTGACCAGTTACCATCTCTGAGCAAATATACTTATGTTCGGTTTGAAACATTAAGTTTCCCCCTGTATGTACTCCCGAAAGAGCTGTATTCAATTATCAGTTGTATTCCATGTTAAATGTTAAGTCCTTAAGTCCCTTTTCCTTCAGTATGGTATCTTAAATCTAATTCTTTTAAAGTTCTATCGTTTTATCTATGTTAGAAAGACAGTGGCGGATCCGGGGGGGAAACGGCAATTGTCCCCCCCCCCCTCCCCGAGCAGAGCCGGTCCGAAAAAAAAAATACAAAAAAAATCTGTCACCTAAAAAAGGCAAATTGGCTGGGGAATATTAATGGCAAATAATACTGGCATGTTATTGGGCAAATTGACAGGGGCATATTAAATGGCAAATCACTCTGGCGTAATATTGGGTAAATTGGCAGGGGCATATTAAATGGCAAATAATACTGGCATAATATTGGGCAAATTGGCTGGGGCATAATAAATGGCAAATACTGGCAAATTATTTGCCAAATTGGCTGGGGCATATTAAATGGCAAATACTGGCATGTTATTGGCCAAATTGGCTGGGGCATATTACATTGCAAATAATACTAGCATATTATGGGGCAAATTGGCAGGGGCATATTAAATGGCAAATAATTCTGGCATAATATTGGGCAAATTGACAGGGGCATATTAAATGGCAAAAAATACTGGCATATTATTGGGCAAATTGGCAGGGGCATATTAAATGCCAAATACTGGCATATTATAGGGAAAATTGGCTGTGGCTTATTAATGGCAAATAATACTGGCATATTATTGGTAAAATTGGCTGGGGAATATTAATGGCAAATAATATTGGCAATGTGTATGTAATGGGGTGATGGGGGCATGTAAATGGGGTGACATGGGGTGGCAGAGGAGAGACAGACAGGGATGGGAGAGGAGAGACAGAGACCTGGGAAATGAGAGGAGAGACAGACAGGCATGGGAAAGAAGAGGATACAAAGATGGACATGGGAAGGAAGAGGAGAGATATGGACATGGGAAGGAAGAGAGACAGATGGACACAAGAGAGAGAGGAAAAGACAGACGGACATGCAAGAGAGGAAAGACAGATGAACATGTGCCCCTCCCAAGATCAGACTCTGGATCCGCCCCTGTATCAAGATGTAAAATTTTATATATTCTATGTGTTGTGTCTTAATAAAATGTTAACCTTTTGGATCTTGAAGTCTGTAGCAATGTCTACTCTTCCTTACAAAAGACTATATCGCATGTTGGGGGAAATTGGAGTGGAATATCTGGCTGTGGAGGTGAGCCCAAATGAGAACGGAAACATCTGGAGTATCCTCCGTTCTCGTTACATTTATTTTTAAGGGAACACTAAACAATACTTTTCACTTGTGCTTATAATATAGAAGCACAAGTGAGAATGTAGTTGTTCCTATTGTTAGGATAAACTGGTGTGTACTTTTGATAGTACACGCCAGTTTATTCTCTGAGTGACAGCTGCCATGCTTCCATAGGACTTAACTAGACCCCCTCTGCTGATTCCTTGCAAAAAATAGGGGCTCTCTTGCATTCGGCAGTCAGAGCTGGGCGAGTCCCCACTCTGACTGGCTGCGTCGGCGCTCAACAACCAGGAACTTCTGTGTCTTGCATGTGAGACACAGCAGATAGTGCTATGTCTCACATGAGTACTACTAGTCCATTCTGTACTCTGTGGATTTGTGCCCACGTACTAATCCGTCAACAACTGAACTACATATGCTAATGCTTCCTCGCAGAAATGTGCAAGAGGCAAGAAGGCTGCTGATGAACCAAGATGGCAGCCAAATTTGCTGTCCACATGGGTATAGAGCACCACATAGTAAGCCACATAGACAGATAACATAGAAAAAGCTCCCACTATGACAGTTATATAGTGTAAAGTTCAAATATATGTGCACCGCAAATAAAATTTAGTTCCACTTTAAAATAGTGTGTTTTTTTATTGTTTGTTTTTCTTATTGCTTGGTCCACCCTTCATTTTCACCTTTTTCCCCATTTTGTCAGTAATAGTTTTATAATCTGTTTGCTAAAGATTAATTTAGTACGTGTACTTACATTTTTTTCTATAGACATCTGTGGGTTTTGTTTGTATATTCCTGTTTTGTATTGTTCATCTTTAGTCTTTTTTTGACTTATAATTTGTACTCTAAAAACGGCATAATACAAGAGGTTTGTGGTTTTTAGTGACAAAACAATCAAGTAATCAAGAAATTTTATTGGCAGGTTGATCCTATGAAATCAGGGATGTAACACCATTGGATCTGCATTCAGATAAACCACTAGCGTCATAAATTATACTCATTGGTGGCCAATGGTTTCGCTGTGGCCCTCAATGATTTTTAAAAATGCCAATAGGTCCTATTTTATTATCTCAATAAAACTTTCTGCCTCCTAACAAAAGTTAGGCAACATTGATTAAACATAAAATACAGCATCAGTATACAGGGAGTGCAGAATTATTAGGCAAGTTGTATTTTTGAGGATTAATTTTATTATTGAACAACAACCATGTTCTCAATGAACCCAAAAAACTCATTAATATCAAAGCTGAATATTTTTGGAAGTAGTTTTTAGTTTGTTTTTAGTTTTAGCTATTTTAGGGGGATATCTGTGTGTGCAGGTGACTATTACTGTGCATAATTATTAGGCAACTTAACAAAAAACAAATATATACCCATTTCAATTATTTATTTTTACCAGTGAAACCAATATAACATCTCAACATTCACAAATATACATTTCTGACATTCAAAAACAAAACAAAAACAAATCAATGACCAATATAGCCACCTTTCTTTGCAAGGACACTTAAAAGCCTGCCATCCATGGATTCTGTCAGTGTTTTAATCTGTTCACCATCAACATTGCGTGCAGCAGCAACCACAGCCTCCCAGACACTGTTCAGAGAGGTGTACTGTTTTCCCTCCTTGTAAATCTCACATTTGATGATGGACCACAAGTTCTCAATGGGGTTCAGATCAGGTGAACAAGGAGGCCATGTCATTAGATTTTCTTCTTTTATACCCTTTCTTGCCAGCCACGCTGTGGAGTACTTGGACGCGTGTGATGGAGCATTGTCCTGCATGAAAATCATGTTTTTCTTGAAGGATGCAGACTTCTTCCTGTACCACTGCTTGAAGAAGGTGTCTTCCAGGAACTGGCAGTAGGACTGGGAGTTGAGCTTGTCTCCATCCTCGACCCGAAAAAGGCCCCACAAGCTCATCTTTGATGATACCAACCCAAACCAGTACTCCACCTCCACCTTGCTGGCGTCTGAGTCGGACTGGAGCTCTCTGCCCTTTACCAATCCAGCCACGGGCCCATCCATCTGGCCCATCAAGACTCACTCTCATTTCATCAGTCCATAAAACCTTAGAAAAATCAGTCTTGAGATATTTCTTGGCCCAGTCTTGACGTTTCAGCTTGTGTGTCTTGTTCAGTGGTGGTCATCTTTCAGCCTTTCTTACCTTGGCCATGTCTCTGAGTATTGCACACCTTGTGCTTTTGGGCACTCCAGTGATGTTGCAGCTCTGAAATATGACCAAACTGGTGGCAAGTGGCATCGTGGCAGCTGCACGCTTGACTTTTCTCAGTTCATGGGCAGTTATTTTGCGCCTTGGTTGTTCCACACGCTTCTTGCGACCCTGTTGACTATTTTGAATGAAACGCTTGATTGTTCGATGATCACGCTTCAGAAGCTTTGCAATTTTAAGAGTGCTGCATCCCTCTGCAAGATATCTCACTATTTTTGACTTGTCTGAGCCTGTCAAGTCCTTCTTTTGACCCATTTTGCCAAAGGAAAGGAAGTTGCCTAATAATTATGCACACCTGATATAGGGTGTTGATGTCATTAGACCACACCCCTTCTCATTACAGAGATGCACATCACCTAATATGCTTAATTGGTAGTAGGCTTTCGAGCCTATACAGTTTGGAGTAAGACAACATGCATAAAGAGGATGATGTGGTCAAAATACTCATTTGCCTAATAATTCTGCACTCCCTGTACATATAGTGTGTGTTTTACAATGACTTACCATTTATTTATATTTGGTAGGGAGCATAGAGGGGACTTCATACTAAGATAGACAAACAAGAAATGACTGATACATGAGGTAGAGAGCCCTTGGTAAGATACCAGTGTGCATTTGACCTTATAGTACGAACAACAGATAGCTATAAAAATAAAATGTCATATATGTTTATGATGCAATTTAAGTATTTTTGATTTGTTATGGTATATACCATATGTTTATATTCAAGTTGGTAATTATCCATTCATCAGAATCAGGGCTGGCCAAAGATATTGTGCTGCCTGGGCCCAAGGATGAAATTCTGCTATCCCTAACCTGCAATTACACAGCACTAGCCATAGACGATAGTGATCACATTGTAATCATGCTAGCTACAGATGGGGGTATAGTTATCCACATAAAGTCTACTAGCCACAGATAGTGGTATAATAAAGTCTTAGCCTATATAAATAAAATATGTTAAACTGCTAAAAATGATAACAATCAAAATTTGTAAACAACAGAGGTTTCTCACAAAGGGTATATCCCTGATGCATTTTCTCAGAGGTCTCAGGTGTCTGGAGAAGCCATAAGAGGTGAAACGCATCAGGTCATCATGGATGTGCATTTTGTGACATAATAAAGTTATGTTGTACTAATACTCTGGCAATGTATATACAGGTTTGATATTAAAATGATATCTTTTATAAGGCAGTTCAAGAACATTTTTTATTTAGATTACTAATATATAAGGGAAATTGTTCTTTATTGGTGCAATTCTTTATTTCCTTTTTAGTCTCACATATTCTGCTAGCCACAGACGGTGTACAGTTTACTCACACATACTGTTTGCTAGTTACAGATGATGGTATAATATAGATTCAGTATATTTATTATTGTGATAAAGTGAGGATATGACTACAGTTCCATTAATGCTCCCATGATTCTGGCTGAGCATCATAAAATATGTTTCAAAGAAAAGATACAGCCCAAACTAGTCAGGCATAAACCTTATAACTTGTAAACAGAGCTCCCCAGGCAGTAATATGCTGCAAAATTTTGATTTCGTTTTAGTCTATTGACTAAAATGCCATTTTAGTTTAGTCGTATTTTAACTATCTGAATTGTTATAGTATTAGTCTAGTTTTAGTCGACTAGATCTCAACAGAAGGCTGTTACATAGTGTTAAGTTAACTTGCTAAATAGATTGGAGTGGAAACACTCATGTAACAGCACCTGGAAAATCAGATGGAAGAGTATCCTCTTCTTCTGAGGTTTGTAGTGCATTGTTCCAGGGTGCAGACAGACACAGTCTGTGTCTCAGCCAATCCTACTGTTGATAGATTCCAGAACTGGAAGTTCATATAGGAACATACGGTAGTCCCTGCCTAACAATTTTGTCACGTTTTAGTCAGTTGATGAAAATTGCAATGGATTTTCGTGATAGTTTTCATCCATGCAGTTGTTGAAAACTATGATAAAAATGTTGTCAGTGAAATTAACACTGGCTTTTGCCATGACAATCAAAACTGAAGAAATGAGCATGATACAGAGCATACTCCAGATGACAGGTAAAGTATTAGCAAAGTCCAGCAATCTAAAAATCAATATCTTTTATTGTGTCATAGTAAAAAAAATAACTAAATAGCAGAAGGAGGCAGCATCTCACGTGTTTTACCTTGAAAGACTTAATCAAAGATAGAGAACCGATAATACAACACACACTCACACTATTATATAGAAACACATGACCAAAAAGGGGACAGATACTACTTAATTACAAGATGACACTCATTTTGCATGTTAATCACACATTAATTATTTTGTCCCTGCTGGTCTACAAAATAAAGAAAAATTATATTTAATTAATTAAACATTTAAAATCAAGTAATAGAAAACAAGTATTTCTCAGGGTACACAGTGTTCTGTTACTGCTAGTCTTTTATTATTGTCATTTAGAACAACGTATTAGTTATGTTCAGCACTAGCTAATTGTGTACTCAAAGGAAACAAAAATTGCAAATGTTGCAAATCATGGGATATGTGGTCCACAACAGCTTTATTAATAAAAAATAAAAAAATCTCTCCTTCCAATTGACTAGGGGACACACAATATTCTTATCCCTGGTGTTCCTGTGGAGGACATTTCTTTGCAGGTCAGTGGAGGAGACTGAAGGTATCAAGTGCAGGTCTGTCTTGCCACTGCTGATGCTTGTGTGGCCTTGTGCAGAGCGGGGTTGGGGGCAAGGAGATCATATAATCACTGTTTTTTCCAATCAGTGATTTATTGATCCCATAAATATGTAAAATGCTATCTATGATCAATTTTCTGTTCAAAAACATGCCCCAGTGCAGTGTCGTCCAATATGCCGACATCAAGTTGCTGCCTGCATGAAATTTCCAGTGGCAACCAAACCTCCAACTACTAACCACAGTTAGGTAGAAAGAGTTGCAGAACTTGCGGTTCCAAGTAACTGCAGAGCACAAAGGGCATCAGTGTCATCACCTTTGCATGATGGGGGGGTGTCCTGAATGATCATCAATGGACCTGGCACCCGAAGATACGGGACAGGTTTGCAGCACTTTAATGAAGAATATCAGCAGCATCCATGACTTGGGAATCCAGGGAGAACCCCAATCACCCCAGCCTGTATGTTACAGTAATAGAAAGAGGAATAGTTCATAAGAGGAAAACAATAAATGCTTCACACATACAATGAAACAAATAGGATAATCTTTAAAATAAGAGGATAAAAAGAACATGGTGCAGGAATTGACATTATTTATGTATTTGTTTTACTTGTGTTACAATTCTTGTATGGCACTCATATGCAGGGCAATTTGAAATATTAATGATTGGACAAAGAAGGACCCATCAGTATTAAAAACAATAAAAAATTAAAACAATAGCATGCCCCCCAACTGTCTTGCATCAGGCAGGACAGTCCTGGCCGGTGTCAAAATTCTTTCTTAACAATCTCACATAAGGCTGATATCACTTTGGTCCCACTACTTAACCCTTCTAAGGGCCAAAAGCAGCCTCCACTCTTTGGCAAGCTATTAGGTGGGACACTCAAAACAATTCAGTATAAAGAGGAATTAGGGGGGCATACTCTACGTACCCCTTGGTAGCCAAGCAGGATAAACACATAAAAAACATCTATGCCCTGAAAATAATTGCATCAGTGTATTCACCTGCCACAAAGCAAACAGAAATTTTTATTGGAGACAGATATAACATAAACAGAAACAATATCGTAATAATCAGTCAGATACAAAAACACTCATAAGCCTGGGAAGGCAACAGATAAATCTTCTCTTTGCAACATAAATCTCCATTCAGTATATATTTTTATAAATAAACAATCAAAGAAGAAGAAATCTAGAAATAAGAAAGAAAAAAGAAAAAAGAAAAAAATATAGTAGAAATAAGCGAGGTAAGGGATGAAGATCAGGAGGAAGCCAGCCCGGAAAAACAAAACCAAGGTAATTCTCAGACACCATCTAATACAAGTGGGGTCTCTGCCAAACCAATGTCCTCCCGGCACCCAGCACTCTCTGCATACAAGGACCAATGCATCCAAACTTTAGAGTGGCGCTCCCCCCTCCCCCAGGCGGTTTGCATCGCATCCTCCATGACCCATATGGATTCCACTTCATCCACCCAGTCGCGGAATGAAGGGGCTCGTGCTTGTTTCCAATATCTTGGGATCAGGAGCTTAGCTGCATTAAGCAGATGGATAGTCAATGACGCTGGTCATCTCGCAGGTTTTCATCACGACCCGTTTGATGACCGCCAAAACTTGACGCCAGAAAGGGACTATCATCGAGCAAGACCACCAAATGTGCAGAAAGTCTCCCACTTGTGAACAACCACGCCAACAAAGACGTGAGACAGACGGGAAAATAACATGTAGTGAGTGAGGGGTCAGATACCACCTTGAAAGCAGCTTAAACGCATTCTCTTGGATATGGGTAGAGGCTGAACATTTATGTGCCAACAAAGCCATTTTGCGCCATTGTTGTTGAGTGAGTGTAATATTACAGTCGCGTTCCCATTGGAGAATATAGGAGGGTTTTGGTTGATCCGCTAGGTCTGTAATAATACGGTATATATTTGATACTACTCGGTGTGGAGGGTCTTTGGTCGCAATCAATGATTCAAATAAAGAAAACTAATTTAGTATAGGACGTGTGCGACCCAGCATCCTGACAAAATGGGCAAGTTGGTTATACTTGTAGTGTATCCCCGGGGTAGGTGGGGATATAGATGATAAAACGTGGGACAGGCGGAGCACACCTTCCTCTACAATATGGCCCAGTCTCGGGTATCGTATATTGACCTGGAATACATCTCTAAAATATCGATAATCATGGCCAGGGGGGAACATATCATTACCTATCAGTGACATTAATAGTGATGGAGTGTTAATTAGTGGGGTCGACTTGATATAATGTTTCCAAATACGGAGGGTCGGGGCAATGGTAGGGTGGGAGGTCGAATCAGGGACCATCTGATCTATGGTAGTCCATGCCATTACAGGTATGGGTATAGGGAGACCCTGTTGTTCCAGGGAAACCCATAATTTGGGCGCTGGTCTGGACCATTCCACTACTCTGGCCAAATGTATAGCATGGTAGTAGCGTTCAATATCTGGAAGGCCCAGACCTCCCAGGCCCTTGGGTCTGGTGAGGAGGCGATGCGCCAGACCCAAAAATTTACCTATCACAGAGCGCAATGAATTAAAAAAAGATTTGGGGATAAACATCGGTAATGTCTGAATTACGTAAAGGAAACGGGGAAGGATATTCATTTTAATGACTGATGCCCTACCAAACCATGAAATACGCTTAGAGGACCAGCGTGCCAAATCCCGTACACATGTGGTGAGGAGAGATTGTAAATTGAGATGGAAAAGTTGCGATAAATCTGACGAAAGGAGCACACCCAAATATTTAATGGTGGTAGCACTCCATTTAAATGGGAAGGATTCTTGGAGACCGGCCACCGTGTCCGGAGGGAGGGAGATATTGAGAGCTTCTGATTTGGAAAAATTAATCTTAAAATTCGATAGGCAACCAAAGGTCTTAAATTCCTCCAGGATATTAGGGAGTGAAACAATGGGGGTGGTCACAAAGAATAATAAATCATCAGCATACGCGGCCAGCTTGTGGTGATGGGGGCCTAACCGGAACCCCAAAATATTCTGGTTCGACCGTATAGCCGACACCAAAGGTTCCAAGACCAAAATGAACAATAAAGGAGAAAGGGGGCACCCTTGTTTAGTGCCATTAGACAGGGAGAGTGGGCCCGACAAAGTTCCGTTTACTCGCACTCGCGCTATGGGCGCATGATAGAGGGACCGGATCGATGTACACATTATAGGGCCCAAGCCTATATGATTCAGAACCGCATGCATGAAGGGCCAACTCACCCTGTCAAAGGCCTTCTCCGCATCCGTGGACAACAACATAGCCCGAGTGTCACCTATATGAGCATAGTGAATAAGATTCAGAATCCTAGTCGTGTTGTATAAGACAAGGGACATGGAGTTTGAGCCTGTTACTGAGTATCTTAGCAAACAACTTGAGGTCAACATTGATCATCGAAATAGGTCTGTAGCTTGCGCAATCCTCTGGACTCTTACCCGGTTTGGGGATCACAGTAATATGAGCCTCCTGTGCCTGTGGAGGGAATGTGTGCGATAAAGATAATGAATTGAGGGCCTCTGTAAGAGGGGGGACTAATAGATCTCGGAACATCTTATAGTACGATATGGTAAATCCGTCAGGGCCTGGGCTCTTACCGGTAGGTGAGTCTTTAATCGCCTCCACTAGCTCCTCATGCGGGATCGGAGAGTCCAGTAAGAGAGCGTCAAAAACAGACAACTTCTTGTCTAGATGGGCATCTAGATAACTCTGAATCCTATGAGATAGATCTAACGATCGTGCTTCGTCCAGCGGATCCGACAAATTATAAAGGTCGTGGTAATATGTTCGAAAGATCTCCGCTATCTCTGGGGTTGAGTGAAGCATTAGGCCTTGCTTAGTCTTCATTCGCGGGATAAAGGTTGTCTGATGTCTGTCGCGCAACAGCCGGGCTAGAGGCGCCCCTGCCTTATCTTTAAAACAATATAGACGGCTTTTGAGTTGCATGTGGGCGCGTCTGTCCCGGCTATTGCAGAGATCCGCTAATTTGGCTTTGAGGACCAGCAGGGATTGGTAGACCGTGGGGCTAAGAGACAATTTATGGGAAGTTTCAATTAGCGTAATTTCGTTAATAAGGGCAATCATAGCAGCGGAATGCAATTTCTTTTTGTGAGCCCCTAAACTAATTAACGAGCCTCGGAGAACCGCCATGTGGGCTTCCCAAACCACCGTGGGGGCGATATCTGGCAATGCGTTGTCCTTGAAATAATTGGTAATATGCGTCTGTAAGACCGGGACGGTCTCAGTGTCGTGCAGTAGCGATTCATTCAATCTCCAAGAAAATTGACGTTTGGACATGGACGGTAGTGAAAATCGCAGGATCACAGGCGCGTGATCGCTCCAAGTAATATGTCCAACATCTGCTTTGTTCACAAGTGGGAGATGTCTATGGGAAATGCAAAGATAATCTATTCGAGAATAACGATTATGGGGCAGGGAATAAAAAGTGTAGTCCCTAGTACTGGGATGCTTAATGCGCCACACATCTGCCAATTGGGCAGTCAACATGGCTTTCTTCACCAACTTAATTGCGGAGAAACGTGAAGAAGACGAGCCCGTGTAAGTGTCTAGAATAGGGTCCAGAGGCAAATTAAAATCACCCCCCAGGAGAGTAATTCCTGAGGCAAAATCACGGAGCCTATGAAGCATTGTGCGTAAAAACAAATGTTGAGAGGTATTAGGGGCATACAAGACGGCTATAGTAACAGTTTCTGAACCAATCTGACCTTTGAGAAAGAGCGCTCGCCCCTCGCTGTCCGACCATTGATCTTGCACAGTAAAAGGGGAGCGTCTCCCAAAAAATATGGCCACCCCTTTATTTTTTTGAAAAGGAGAAAGCGAGTAAAACACCTGAGGGAAGTCCCAGTTGCGGAAATTAGGCACTTTAGAACGTAGAAAGTGGGTTTCTTGCACCATGGCAATGTCAGCGCGGAGGCTCTTAAGTTCCCTGAACATACGGAACGTTTCATAGGGGAGTTAAGACCCTTGGCATTAATAGAGACAGCAGTTATATCACTCATACCGAAACAACACCGGGCGCACGAAACCCATATGGCAAGGCAGAGAGTAATTCCAGGGATTCCTCCTGATAGATAAAGAAGAATAAAACAGAGAGAAAAAGGAAAAAGAAAATAGGACAGAGACAGAGACAAAAAAACCAGCAACAAGAACAAGAACAAGAGGGTCCGAAGGCCGTAGCCAGGACCGGGCGTCCAAGGGACGACGGTAGCAAGAGTGCCAGTCAGGTTAAGTTCCCGGGTCACAAACGTGGCGGGGATCCCTGAATATGTACAGAGGCACCATATTGCTTGTGGGGAACGGGACCTAACGAAATGTGGTCGCCAAACACAGATATAAAGAAAACCAAAACACAGAAAGGAGGCAGGCTCTGTGTCCTAAGAGCCAACCTGTATCTCTGGGGCGGCACAAGTCTTGCCGTGAATTTGTAACAGCACGTCGCGGGGGTGTGATGGGACTAGAAAAACATGGGGGGGATAGGTAAAGGGGGGAGGAAAAACAGGGAAGTAAGCAGGCAAAAATCAATAGGTGGAAAAGAGAAGGGGGTAGGGAGGAAGGGCAGGTGAGGGAGGAGGAATGGGGGAGAAAAATTGGAAGGGGGAGAAGGACGGAGGGAAGGGGAGAAGGGGGGGCAAGGAAATAGGGATGCAAGGGGGAAAGAGGGGTAGGAGGGTGGGAGGGCGAGGGGGGGGGACTGATGAGGAGAATTGCAGGGAGGTGGATGGGTCAATAGTGGTGGGAAAATAAAGAATAAGGTAGAAACCAGTGTCACAGAGAAATCACATATTTAAATTGATTAACGTGGGTTTGACATCACCGCATTAAACATAATACATATAACATAAAATATAAAGATAATCGTGTAGCGAAGAGCATTGAGTTTAGATCCCACAGTTATAGCAATCAACAGGTTGTATATCGTAATAAGCCTTATGTATATGTGAACAATAAGCAATTGCACTGGTATACCATACACATTCATCAAACCAACAGGACTGAGAGCTTCATTCAGAATAACGGGAAACCTAATGTACATTAGGAATAACCAGTAAGGAACTTTGCCATAGGTCCGTCCTCGAGTGGGAGTGGAAAGGGGAATGTAGGGGCAGCGTGTCTCAACAACCACAGGAAAATGTCACACTAGGGGAGGATAATGACTTGGGATGGGAGAGAGTTAAGGGCTCACAATCAGAAATCTATATTGATTGGTGGGGGAGTGGGGTGTGGGAAGGGTGTAATGGAGGGAATAATTTAGACAGTGGGCCAATATGTACATCGGGAGGGGCCATATCAGGCAGCAGAACAACATTGAAATAAAGACATGTGGGTATCACTGATTGCATAAGTACAAAACGAAACCTATATGTAAACGTATCATGTGCTTTCCTCACAGGGAGCTACAAATAACCAATTTGAAGTGGCTCTATCTGCTAGTTTTGAAAAACCGTACCATACTCCCAATCTCCCTACTTAGTCCCCGGTGGGGCGGGGGGGTCGGGGGGGAACAAGCGTGGGGAACAAAACCGGAGATAAACGGGGGCACACAATCAGGTATATATATTGGTTAGCGGGAGGGGGGGAGGGCAGAGGGGAAGGGGGCGCAAATTGGGAAACCTATATGTATACATAGCATCTGTTATCCTCGGAGGGAGCACACAAATAATCGGTAAGGTAGGGCACTATTCGCTGATCTGAAAAGCTGTACTGTATTCCCATCTCCCAACAAAGACCCAGGTGAGGGAGGGGGGGAGTGGGGATCAAGGGTGGAAAGCAGGGACGGGAATAAATGGGGGTACACATACGGACTTATCTATAAATTGGTTCGCGGGAGGGAGGGGAAGGCAGGGGGAAAAGAAACACAAATTGTGCAAACACAAAAACCTTGCGGGTCGGCGGAATGATCAACTGGTCAGTCATAGAACGGTGTCCTGGAGGAAGTGCAGGAAGATAATGTGCCAGTTGACCATGCAAGGGTTCCATCAGATGACACAGAAGAAAAAATATGATCAATGCAGAACATGGAGGTGGGTCCTACGAAAGTACCAGGGAAGAGGTGAGGAGTCCCACAGAGGCTTTCATAGACCCCATGGTTTCCGTAAGAGGCAATAACACTCTTCAGATAGGATGCAGCTTCGGCTCATAGATTAAGGACCCTCCGATGTAGTCTGGGTCCGCAGCGTCTCCGGGCGACGAGGCCTGTCGGCTTGTGGTGTTGAGTGAATCTTGGGACGTCTCTTTCTTTGCGGTCGGGCAATCCAAGGTTAATTCAATAGTCCAGGAACGACCGATCCCTCCGTAGCCTCCGAGGCCCATCCAGGTAAGTCCGGGGCTTGTATACCCAAAGATGTACAAAACGGTTCTACATCAGTCGGAGAGCTTAGGATGAATCGATCGATCCGCGATGGACTGTTATATTCATCGGAAAGCCCTAGGAGAATGGTATGTCCTTGGCCCTCAGTAGATCCGCCATGGGTTTCAAGAGTTTTCGGGCCTGGAGCGTGGCCCAGGCAACGTCCGGCAGGACAATGATTTTGGCCCCCTTAAAGATAACAGACCGTTTCTTCCGAGCAGCCCGGAGCACCTCCTCCTTCAAACGGAAAGAATGGACACAGCAAATAATGTCCCTAGGGTAGGACCCATCCACGTTTTTGGCTCGGAGGGCTCTATGGACACGATCCAGACAGATATCATGTGTAGGTTGGGCATCCAATATAATCCAGAATAGGTCCGCAATAATCTGGTGCAGATCCTCCGGCCCATCGGGAAGGCCCCGGATTCGCAGGTTGCACCTACGGCCTTGATTGTCCAAGTCTACAAGGTTTTGCGCCAGCTGACCCGTGAGGCGGCGTTGCTCCTTAATCTGTGACTCCAATCCAGTAATCGCCTTGTGAAGCGCCGTTTGATCGGCCTCGACTTTTTCCAATCGTTGGCCCTGATCCGCCAGGTTCCGACCGGAGAATGTGAAGTTCCTCCTTGATGGTGGATCGAATCATGGCGACCGCTGCCGCTAGCTCGATTTTAACCTGAGCCATCAGCTCAGTGTAGTCAGATTGAGGCGGGCCATCGTGCGCTGGTGATCGACTGGAAGGAGGTAAGTAGGGTTCTTCGTCAGAGTCATCGCTTGTGGACGCCATAGGGTTTTCGCGCCCAGACGGCGCCATCTTGGAAGACTCACTCGACGGCATCGGGACTAAAAAGTTCTTTAAAGTTGGTATCGCCGATTTTTTTTCCCGGTTTTCCACCGTCTGATAGTTGGGGGAGTTTCTTAGATGACTTCCCCATCTGGATATTGAGTATAGGTGAGTAATTCCACCGCAACGTGCGTTATTACGGCTCAGTGCACGGGAGCTCAGCTCAGATGCTTCCTACCACATCAGCGCCAGGACACGCCCCCCTATTTTTTTATTTTTAAATTAAACCATTAAGGTCAAAAATGTTTTAATGGAGCTTTTAGATATGCAAAACTGCCAGTTCTTTTTTTTCTTTTATTTTTTTTACATGTTCGGGATATAGAATCCTAAAAAGAAATCAAATTAATATGAGCCACATCTCACCGATAAAATGACCACCCTATAGGATAATCTCTACTGGGAAGGGACATAACCGTTTTTTTGCTCACTTGCACCATTACAGAGGATACCCCTCCATGAGCATAGCAGACTGGTCCCACCCATAGTGATGTATTTACCGCGAGGCATCCTAGGCGGATGCCTATTGCGGCAAATTTTGGGGGGCGGCCCCCCAGCACTGAAAAAAAAAATCTGGCCCTTTAAAATAAAAAAAAACCCACTTGGAGGCAGAGACGGAGGTGAGAAGGGATCGGAAGATCCCCCCTCACCTTCCCTCTGCCGGCAGGCTGCACGGGGAGCAGAAGAGGCAGCACAGAGAAACCTCCGTTCTACCTGTTCGGTTCCCCATGCAGTGTGACACGGAAATGCCGATAGTCACGTGTTCGGCGCACTGACGTCATATGCACATATGTATGCCGAACAGGCAGCATGGAGGAGACCATGCTGCCTGCCACTAACCACCAGGGAAAGGTAAGTGCTGGGGAGATGGGGGGATTTGGGCAAATTGGCTGGGCTTATTAAATGGCAAATAACACTGGCATAGTATTGGGCAAATTGGCTGGGGCATATTAAATGGCAAATAACACTGGCATATTATTGGGCAAATTGGCTGGGGCTTATTAAATGGCAAATAACACTGGCATATTATTGGGCAAATTAGCAGGGGCATATTAAATGGCAAATAACACTGGCATATTATTGGACAAATTAGCAGGGGCATATTAAATTGAAAATAACGCTGGTATATTATTGGGCAAATTAGCAGGGGCATACTAAATGGCAAATAACACTGGCATATTATTGGGCAAATTGTCAGGGGCATATTAAATAGCAAATAACACTGGCATATTATTGAGCACATTGGCTGGGGCTTATTAATGGCAAACAAAACTGGCATATTATTGGGCAAATTGGCAGGGGCATATTAAATGGCAAACAATACTGGCTTAATATTGGGCAAATTAGCTGGTGCATATTAAATGGCAGAATAACACTGGCATATTATTGGGCAAATTGGCTGGGGAATATTAATGGCAAATTATACTGGCATAATATTGGGCAAATTGGCAGGGGCATATTCAATGGCAAATACTGGCATATTATTGGGCAAATTGGCTGGGGAATATTAATGACAAAATAATACTGGCGTATTATTGGGCAAATTGGCTGGGGCATATTAATGGAAAATTATACTGGCATATTATTGGGCAAATTGGCTTGGGCATATTAATGGAAATTATACTGGCATATTATTGGGCAAATTAGCTGGGGAATATTAATGGCAAATAATATTGGCCATGTGCATGTAAATGGGGTGATGGGGCATGTCCTTGGTGTGCAATGTGGGTTATGGGTCATGTCGTGGGTGTGCATCATGGGTAGGGGGGGTGCCCAAAATATATTTTCAGGATGCAGATGTGGGATGTGGGATGTTGATCAGATGCAAGTCCAGAATGGGGCCATAGCTTGGTTTGAACATTAATTGTACTATTGTTTAAAGATCATAATATGCGTGGAGCTTGCACTAGCAATTAAAATACTTCCAATAATACTTTATTCTAGGATACTTTTAGCACCTGCTTATTTATAGTAATAAGAAGCATTACATTATTGTACAAGCGTTCAACTATTTCACCCATTGGCTTTCAAGACAAAAAAACACATGGAACTCAAGTCATAGCGCTTAGACCAGCTTTTTACTTAAGCTTAAAAAGCAACTAAATCAGAATGCACCTTCAAGAAATAATGGACACTATTCATCAATGTTAGTTATCACTTAGGACTATTTTTTTTTTAACCTAATTGTCTATTGTAGTCTATGGTATTCAGTGGCCTGAGGTAAATGAATTCAGTGGACATCTTTGATTGTGGCCTCCAGGACTTCTGAGGTAAATTAGTATTAATTTAGTATTTGTACCACTTTATTACAGTGAGTGTCCTGTTATCCTGTGGTATAATATGATTTGTGCTTAGACACTATTGCCAGTTTTTGATAAGAATGTTGTTGGGTTGTTGTTCATTAAGCCTAAAAGTATACATGTAAGTAAATATTGATGGCTCTGATAATACAGCGGACAACATTTTAGCAACATTTGATAAACATATATTTCGCATTAATTACAATGAATCATGTAACGGATCGCCTGGCACCCCGACTGGGTACCTCCGTTAAAGGATGCTCCTAGCGCTTCCTGAGGACTCCAAGCACTGCAGCAGACACCACAACCACCAAACCGGAGAAGCATATGAATCCTCCCAAGCATATGAATGCTGTAGGCAGTTGAATAGGAACCATACGAATAGGTTTACTCTCCTAGCAGTCAAACTGGAACAGCATACAATAAATCCTTCCCCCAATTATGAGACGACACTTCACTTTGAGGGTTAAAACAGGAACTCTTACAGCAAGATTGAACTACTTTATTTGACAAACAACACAGACTTATATACACCAAACTGCAATCAGATAACACTTGATTAAACAATAGAAAACTTAAACACATCACCAGTAAAGCAGTATCTAGCCACTTTAATCTGGAGCCAGAAGCAAGGTAGTCATACTGGGTGGCTGACATAACTAAACAATGGAAGGCTTAAACACATTACAGACAGGGTCCATAATCTATAGGGAGGTGTTTGGCCCTCAGGCCCCTCCAAGAACCCCAGCAGTCAGACTGTCAGAATTCACTTCGTGACAGCGGCCACCCCCGAGAACAAAGGACGGCTACTTACTGTTCAATTACCCGTTCGCAACAATGTTGCAACGGGTAATTGAGGACACACTTTAAAATACATAAAGTCACATTTTACACATAACACACAGACATTTCACATATCCCCAGATAGCTCAGGTGTGAGCGCACATTATTAAGTGAATGGCGCTCGGACCACACAAATACAGTTTAATCGCCATGGAGCCAAAGTCTTTACAGTCAGTTTCATACGAATGGGCTCCATGGGATTCCTATCTGGGGTATAACACATTCACATAAAGTCTGGTCCATAGTCCAAAGGCAAGAGGCGGGCAAGCAGCCCCCTCCAAGGACACGTGGCGAGGCCGGTTTCGCCACATTTCTCCCCTTTACCATCCAAACTAACAGGGTATCTGACCTCCTGCCGGTCAGTGCCCTGGTTAGTCCAGCAACCCACCCACGAAGCACAAACAGCAATACAACCCACCCACAATAACTGGTTACTACACCTGGATGAAATAGCAACTTGTCCATGTCCAGGTGCCTCACCACAGCTGTGCGGGGGGCTGGTAGACTGCCTTGGTGGGTTGCTGAGTGGGCAGAGACCAGCGGTACTCTGCCCGGGTGCCAGCGCTACCACTGAAGTAGCCTGGTTGGAGCCTGGTTGGGGGAGGGGGAGACCGACTGTCTCCCCTCTGGATACACTGCTCTGTGGCTGGGGGACAGGACCGACCGTCCCTGCCCCTGGGGCTGCAAGTGCAGAGACTACGGTCCCATCTGCATAGTTGTGGGGCTTAACATCTCCCCTTGGTGGGTTAGGCTGCCGCTGGAGAGAGGGTGTAACAAGCTCCTCTCTCTGAACTGTAGACTGCCGCTGGGGAGAGGGGGTAACCTGCTCTCTTTGCTGGTGGAGAGGGGGACCAACTGTCTCCCCTTTCAATATTTTGTCCTGCGGCTGGGGTGCGAGACAGATGGTCTCTGCTTCCTGGGGTACACACTGCCGCTGGGGAGGAAGGACGGCCCCTTCATCTCCCTGGGGTACACGCTGCCGCTGGGGAGGAAGGACTGCACCTTCTGCTCCCTGGGGTACACACTGCCGCTGGAGATCTGGGCCGACCGCCCAGCATCCCTGTAGGGCCGGTAGAGAGACCGCCATCCCATCTCCACCTGCCATCTGTGGGTCTTCCCAGGACCAGTCTATGAGGTCCCCTACTTCTGCCGCTGGTAGTGAAGCAGGGGGTACCTCGGCTGCGTTTTCCCAGCTGTAGGTTGGCAGGTCTGGGTCTCCCAGCCAGTTTTCCTGTTCTGTGTCTATGCCCTGTGGCTGACCTGAGTTTAGTAGTTCCACATAGTCCATCTCTAGCTGTCGTTCCATGGCAGCCAAACGGTGGAGGTCTTGTCCCAGTCCCCTAGATCTCGGGCCCTGTACCATCTCACCCCGGTAATAAAAAATAGCCCAGTACCGTGACTCTGCTGGACTGCCAAAGTCGACGTCTTCTGCTAAGGCCTTCCACAACAGGCCAGGGCTAGTGTAGTTCTCCCCCTCTGGCTGGATGCCCTCTGCCCTCCATGTCTCTGGCTGGACAGTGCACCACCACAGTGCCCGGTATGAGGCGTCAAGGCTCAGTTCCCTTTCCACGAGGTACTCAAGTTGTCTGACCTGCTGCCCTCCGGGTTGGTCTCCCAGAAGAGGCATCCGCCAGGCCATTTGTTCCTCCAACCGGTATGCGACACCAGGAAGGCGCTGCTGCCGTTGATACTGGACTTCCTCCAGGGCATTGTACCATAGTTCTTGCCGGGCAATATCTCTCCAGTCCAATTCACCCTCTTCCTCAGGTGTGCGAGGTGCCCAAGGATCCACGAACCCCATTTTCCCAAATCTTTATGTAGACAGGGACGCTGTATAAACACTAGCGTCGCCTTCAATTTGTAAATCCAAACGACTGTGTCTCTGAGCTGCTTTACCTCGCACTAGGACGCCATCCCACCGCTTGCCACCAATGTAACGGATCGCCTGGCACCCCGACTGGGTACCTCCGTTAAAGGATGCTCCTAGCGCTTCCTGAGGACTCCAAGCACTGCAGCAGACACCACAACCACCAAACCGGAGAAGCATATGAATCCTCCCAAGCATATGAATGCTGTAGGCAGTTGAATAGGAACCATACGAATAGGTTTACTCTCCTAGCAGTCAAACTGGAACAGCATACAATAAATCCTTCCCCCAATAATGAGACGACACTTCACTTTGAGGGTTAAAACAGGAACTCTTACAGCAAGATTGAACTACTTTATTTGACAAACAACACAGACTTATATACACCAAACTGCAATCAGATAACACTTGATTAAACAATAGAAAACTTAAACACATCACCAGTAAAGCAGTATCTAGCCACTTTAATCTGGAGCCAGAAGCAAGGTAGTCAGACTGGGTGGCTGACATAACTAAACAATGGAAGGCTTAAACACATTACAGACAGGGTCCATAATCTATAGGGAGGTGTTTGGCCCTCAGGCCCCTCCAAGAACCCCAGCAGTCAGACTGTCAGAATTCACTTCGTGACAGCGGCCACCCCCGAGAACAAAGGACGGCTACTTACTGTTCAATTACCCGTTCGCAACAATGTTGCAACGGGTAATTGAGGACACACTTTAAAATACATAAAGTCACATTTTACACATAACACACAGACATTTCACATATCCCCAGATAGCTCAGGTGTGAGCGCACATTATTAAGTGAATGGCGCTCGGACCACACAAATACAGTTTAATCGCCATGGAGCCAAAGTCTTTACAGTCAGTTTCATACGAATGGGCTCCATGGGATTCCTATCTGGGGTATAACACATTCACATAAAGTCTGGTCCATAGTCCAAAGGCAAGAGGCGGGCAAGCAGCCCCCTCCAAGGACACGTGGCGAGGCCGGTTTCGCCACATATCACAATTCACAAAATTTTTGTATCATTTTGTAGTCTAGGTTGCGCCATTATGCAACACATCTGTTACAGTGAATCACAATATAAACAAACACAATACAGATAGGCTTCCCAATGAAGGGCTGTGCCACTAGTGTCACCCTTGTTGTAATATTGAAGATATGGGTGAATGTATCGCTCAAATAAAACAATGTAATATCACTGAGCCAAATCACCACAATTTGGTTTCACCCAGAGCTTCCCTGTAGATTTCAATCGCTTGAGCTGTATATTTACACAGAGTGATATATTAAATAGATGTAACTGTAGACTGAATCTCGATGAACTGGATGGCAATATCGATTGTACTTGTTTATTTTGAATAAGGGAGTGCGATGAGGTTAAAACGGCTGAATTATTTCTCCGTTGATGGGGTTTCATCAATTGAAAAATTGCAAAACGCGTAAGGCGAGTTCGCTTTTCTCACCCCACTTGTTGCTGTATTCTTATTTTCGGATCCACTGGATTATTAAATTATTCGATTTCTCACTTATAGAGGAGTGCTCATTATTTTTCTTCAATTCCTGATTATCAAGCTTTAGCAACTACTTGAAGCTCACTCAGTCGGGTGTTTTCAATCCACGAGAGGAATTTATTTGCCACAAGTAGAGCCGGCTTATCTCTTGTGGGAGTTCCTTTTCTAATTTTCAACAATTGCAAGCCAGAGGCCCACTATATTGATTTTACCCAGAGCATTCCTACAGATCTCAGTAACATGAGTGTCGGTGTGTAGATGGCTAAACTGCCCATAATTTGTATATGCCCTCCAAATATATATCTGGAGTCTAACGTGGTACAATAAGTTGCTTTCTCCCAAAGCGATCATGCATAGATTAATATATACACACGATTACAAATTCACACTTTCCTTGAAATAGCCTTGATTAACAAATATATATGTAAAGTCTGGACAAAACAGGTATCAGAGTTCCAATTTTAATAGTCTGGGAGCACTGAGGCTGAAATTAAGCCCAGTGTAGATTAAGCCTCGGCAAAGGTTTAAAAGTAATATCAGGAAGCATTCATTTACCAAGAGGGTAGTGGATGTATGGACTAGCCTTCCAGCAGATGAGGTAAAAACAGTTTAAAACAGTGAAGGAGTTTAAGCACACATTGGATAGGCATAAGGTTATCCTCCATAAATGACAAGGCCAGAAATAAATTAACTTTTTCACTAGATGAGCCTAATAGTTCTTATCTGCTGACACATTCTATGTCTCTATGTTTTGTTAATTAACTAAGAGCCAGGATATAATTGGTCCAAGTCACGTGGTTGGTAAAGTGGCCATGTGGTCCTTGAGGCCAGATATATCGATTTGGTATCTAAAGTCAACTGCCAAAATCTGCAGTCAGACATGTAACAGAATAACACTCATTTATCATTACAAAAGATGTATATCTAAGAGGTACACACTCCAAAAAGAGTGGGGTACTGGAAGTGAAAATATGTCTAAAGGTAATATTAGTGGAGGTGTCATCTGACTACAGAGTTGAGTAATGCTCAAATCAACCATGTCAAATGAACCGCTTTCTTTCATCACACCTCTCAGCTGGATCGGCTGCTAATGCTACTTTTATACCTATGAGCGGTATCTGGAGCCCAGTGATCATGAACTTTACTTATTGTTCCACTCTTTCATTCTACACTGATTTTGGGAAAAGGTTAAAATTTAAGTAATTAAATCCTAGAAAATTGTCATACATAAGGGTTCCTCTAATACTTACCTTTTATCCTGTTCTAAGGTGCTGGAGTAAACAACATACTTATAAATTCAACATGTTCTGTTATCTTTCTAATGCTACAGTGCCAACATCTTGTGTCTGTCTCACTGTCTGCCTAAACCCTCCTGCATTCACTTCTGCTCCGGTGTCATCCTTCCTAAGTATTCACATTAGCATTTACATAAACGTTTGTATTCACTCCAACGTCTCTATCATCTTTCCTAACTGTTCACATACCTCCCAACTCTTACCCCTGGCAAAATGGGATGCCATGGGGCTGAGCTTGGGAGGCTGAGTGTCAGCACTACAGTGCAAGTACTATAGGCACAGTAACTCAACCTGACAGTGCTACTGCCGACATGCATAATGCTGCGCATGCTGCAAAAATCAGGACAGATGTAGAGCTCCGTGGGACAGCGGGAGACTCAGATATAGGGACAGGGGTAGAGCTTGGCAGGATAGCCCAATTGCCTCACAAAATAAGGCATGTCTCACACAAAGCAGGACAGTTGATATGCAGACACACCACCAGTGCTGTATTCACCGCGAGGCATCCTAGGCGGATGCCTAGGGCGGCAAATTTTGGGGGGCGGCAGCGCCCCCCAGCACTGAAAAGAAAAAAAAAAAAATGTAAAAAAAAACGCGGCGCTTTAAAAAAAAAATAGACCGCGCTTGCAGGCAGAGACGGAGGTGAGAGGGGATCGGAAGATCCCCCCTCACCATCGCTCTGCCTGCCAGGCTGCACGGGGAGCCGAACAGGCAGCACGGAGAAACCTCCGTGCTGCCTGTTCGGCTCCCCGTGCAGTGTGCCGACACGGAAGTGCCGACAGTCACGTGACGGGCGCGCTGACGTCATACGCGCGCCCGGTCACGTGGCCTGTCGGCACAATCGCCGGGAAGCCGAAAGGGACCATGCTGCCTGCCTGCCAGGGAAAGGTAAGTGCTGATGGGAGAGTGTGTGTGTGTGAGAGACTGAGTGTGATGGGAGTCAGAGTGTGTGTGATGGGAGACAGTGTGTGTGGCTGAGTGTGATGGGAGTCAGAGTGTGTGTGATGGGAGTCAGAGTGTGTGTGATGGGAGACAGTGTGTGTGGCTGAGTGTGATGGGAGTCAGAGTGTGTGTGATGGGAGACAGTGTGTGTGGCTGAGTGTGATGGGAGACAGTGTGTGTGTGATGGGAGACAGTGTGTGTGGCTGAGTGTGATGGGAGACAGTGTGTGTGTGATGGGAGACAGTGTGTGTGACTGAGTGTGATGGGAGTCAGAGTGTGTGTGTGATGGGAGACAGTGTGTGTGACTGAGTGTGATGGGAGTCAGAGTGTGTGTGAAGGGAGACAGTGTGGGTGACTGAGTGTGATGGGAGTAGGAGTGTGTGACTGAGTGTGATGGGAGTCAGAGTGTGTGTGATGGGAGACAGTGTGTGTGACTGAGTGTGATGGGAGTCAGAGTGTGTGTGATGGGAGACAGTGTGTGTGACTGAGTGTGATGGGAGTCAGAGTGTGTGTGATGGGAGACAGTGTGTGTGACGGAGTGTGATGGGAGTCGGAGTGTGTGACTGAGTGTGATGGGAGTGTGTGTGTGATGGGAGTATGAGCTTGATGTGAGTCTGAATGATGGGGCATGTCTTAGGTGTGTAACGTGGGTGTACAGCTTGGGTAGGGGGGTGCCCGGATTTTGTCTGCCTAGGGCAGCACAAAATCAAGATACACCACTGCACACCACTAGGAGTGACCAATTGTCCCAGTGATACAGCAACTTCACAAAATGCTATCTCCCAAATCTTTGTTTTTTTTTTTATAAAGACTATATGTTATATATTTTCAGTGGTACTTTGCTGAAGTATATAAGGATAAAGTTTAGTTTCTGCTCCTTCTTTAATAGCTGCAATATGTTGTCACATTTACAATTCCTATAAATAGACAGCTGTATTAGAAATAAAACATTAGTTCCTAACACAGACATACTTTTTTCCTTTTCAAAAATCTTTTTATTCCCATAAAATTAAGCTAAGATATCCTTCAAATAACAGATCACAGATTCAAGTATCAAGAACAAAATTCTGACACCAAATGCAAAAGGTAAAAAGAGCAGAAACCAAAAAAATCTAGCAATTTTGCAATGCAAAAAATACATGTAGTCTGTCTGAATGATTTCCTTTGTCTTTTCGAGATGGAGCCAAACATTGTCTGCTGAGAGGGAAATGTCCAGGAGGACCATTTTCAGAGGATTATTCCATAGTTGCATGGTGACAGTTTATTAAACAAAATGACTAAGCACGTATGAGTAACAGGGATTGTCCAAAAATGCATTAGTCCAAAAAACAAATGTCTATTACTGTATATTACTTTCCATTCAGCCAGGGATACTCTCACGGCATGCTATGCCATATTACTGAGTGCATGGTACTGTGCATTAATCATTTCTGCCAAGGATACTACCAAAGCACTAAAAGGTCTATATGGTATATGTATTTAAAGTATATATATATATATATATATATATATATATATATATATTTCTGCAATTCCCTCTTTATTGAGTAGACTCTTTAGTGGCCATTTAAGACATATGGTTCATGCATGTTTTGGCAGTATCCCTGGATGAATTGCTCAGTTTCAGAGCACGTTATTGGTGTATTAGTCCATTCAGCCAGGGATACTCCCAATGCATGCATTAATCCATTACTCAGAGCATGTTACTGTCATTGTGCATTACTCAGTTCAGCCAGGGATGGTGCCAATGCATCATTAATTATATATATAATATTATTTTATTCACACTTTATTTGTTGGCTTTAAAATGAAAATGTTTTTACTGTTTAGTGTAATGAAAAGATATTATATTATTATATTTATCTAATAAATTATAATTATATATTATATTATGATTTTTTTTCCAATTTAATTTATTTCCAGTGCAAAACTATGGGAGCAGCCATGTGGTAATCAGTGAAAACAAGGTAGAAAACGGCACACCAGGAGCCGGAGATCCAAATGTGAAAAGTGGTTTTATTTGTATCCAATCAAGGTGAGTGAAGCACAGCAGAAAAAAATGGAAACATTTCCATTTTTTCTGCTGTGCTTCAGGATACAAATAAAACCACTTTTCACATTTGGATCTCCGGCTCCTGGAGTGCCGTTTTCTACCTTGTTTTCACTGATTACCCTGTGTAAGGTGCAAACCAAGCACCTGTAGAGGCACCGGAGCCGAAGAGTGGGGGGTTTTCACTTACCTTGGACTCCAGCGTTGTGAGCCTGACAATTAAGAAATTTCCAGCAGCCATGTGGCCTTACATTTGTTTTCAGACAAAATTTGACTCTTTTTATCTGTAACCCCAACCGTTTACTTCTTTTGGACCTACATTAGTGTGCAGATGAAATTCAGTGGAAATTTGTCTCTTTTATCTGATTCCCCAAACCATATATTTCTTTTCTGAACAAAACGAAAATCAGAAACGAAAATTGTCTTAAACGAATGCATCAATGGACAAAATTCTATCGGCGGAAATTAATTTTTTTTTCCCGAAAGAAAACAAAAACCAAAATTTTCCCGGCACCCAATTCTATTGTACACTACAAATTTTCATTACAAATGTGAGCAAGGATAGGCAAAGTGTCTCTGACAAGGTCCATAAAAGATCAATAAGCTATCCATCACTCCAGTCCACTAAATGGCCACCTTGAACAGTGGATACAAGTTTGCCTGCAATATTACTCAAATACAAACAGCAAAAAAACTTATGGAGTGGTCTGGACACCACTCTATTAAGTGGTGTCCAGACCTATAAATTGCAAGAGTGTATCTATATTATACAATAGGAAGGCCTTTTGGTCCCTGGTAAGTAATACATATAAAGAGATTAAGCCCCATAAGCAACAGTATTTAGTGTTAGGACCCACCAATATTGGAGTACTTTGACGTAGTGGTGGGCTTAGCATAATATGGCCATATATGTGACTAAATCTCCAATTTTGTTATTTTAGGAAGACAGGTGTTTTTAAGTAGCTTTAATGAAACCTATAGCTTTAAGAGTTTTTCTTTGAGGTGAGTGCTCTGATCTTTGGAGTTTGTATATATATTATATATATATATTACACATATACACACACACACACACACACACACAGTATATTAATATATACACAATTTTCTTTGATTGAACAATGAATGCGGCCCATGCTCACATACATTTTTGGTGAAGTGGCCCACCACAGAAAACACTTGGACACCCCCGATATATTGGATTGTAATATTGGTTTTTTTTTCATTATCACTTGTTCCACGGTTTGTTTTTCTCACTTTGTTTACGTGTCATTTTAACTATTAATAATAAAAGTTATGTCTTATCCTGGCAAGACTTCCCAACCTCATTTTCTTACTTATCTAGTTTTATGGTTAACCCCTAGTTGAAGACTCTCCTCGCATCTAAGCTACTTTGGAGACCATTTATATTTTAAGAACAATGCAGACTATTGATATTCTCGCCCATTCAATTAATGGTGTTATGTGATATAATATATGTCATGAGTCCAAGAAATTGTTATGTTTGGTTGGCGCAAGATTACTTTCCATTGATTGTGATATTTAACTTTTAGTATATATCTTGACCTCTTGACCTTTTTGTAACAGGGACGCTGGTGCTTTCTTTATTTTTTATAATTTAATTAGATATAAAAAAGGAGATATATAAAAGTAGGTGCCACAACATGGCATTGTAAAACTGCTATTTGTTTTATACACTTCTGAGAATACCTATGCAACTGTTCTATTACACAATGTCATACGGATGTATTTTTAGACAATGGTTTAGCTTTAGCAAGTATTGAATAACCAAGCAATGTGAAATTAAAATCAGGAAATATATTTAATGCATTGACTCAATGCTTAAGTCGTCCCAACATGAGTCTCTCTCCTCCCCATAGAAGTGCATGGGAAGGAGAGAGGCTACCACTTTGGCTTGGTGTGTTTCAGGCAGCTATTTGTGTGCAACCTTCTATGATGTCCAAATTGCGAACTTATGCGGAGGCACATCAAGGCATGCTGGGAAGCTTGCGGTTTGGTTCCTGATGTGTCCGCGATGTGCCCTGAATCGTTTTGTTTTTCTCTGGCACATTTTCATGGTTGAATATTGGCTTATATTGAGTAGGCACTATAGAATGCAATAGAATGCTGGTCCTAATAGAAAATTGAGGGAAGTGCAACATTCATTTAAATTTGAATAGAAACATAAAATTATCAACATAACATATTGGGAAAAAGATGAACATTTTAACCTCTCTCCCAGGAGACTTGTGGCGGAACAAGAAAACTATAAAACATTGAGCTTCCTATTGTTTAATAGGTCATGTTTTATCAACTTCTTGCAGTGAACTAAGCTAAAAGGATTTCCGCAGTATTATCAATTTGGCATACAGCTGGAATTTTGGGAGGAACAGTTCACTCTTAAACAGACACTGCACTCAACGTGACTGGAATCTTACAGTAAGATCAATATTCAAGTTTTTCAGATATACTTTGCTTAAAAACAGGATGATACTGTTTGGATGTCAATTCAACCATTGTTCTTGTTTCCAAACCTTCAAGGCTGAAGGAAGACTGAAGCAAAATATGACACATAGCACATTATAGCAGAGCTGAATTAAAGTATACCCGGCATGTGTAGATAAATTGATTAGCATGGCCTACCGCCAAGTTCAATTCATCTTGCGACACCAACATGAAATAAATAAATAAAAATGTTAGCAAAAGGGCAGAGTTAAAAATAGCCATTTAAAATGACTAGATTTACTGAACTCAGGTACTGGCAATAAATACTTTTGTATAAAAAAAAAACGTTTGTGCTGAGCAATGGCTGAAATCAGTGCTCTGTCCTTGGTGATTGGTGATCCATTTATTCAGAGCCAAATTTATGAGACCTTGAGTTGTCATCATGTGATTGCCAGTGCTCTAAATTCACATTATTAACAAAGTACATGAGATAAGTACTAACCAATAAAACATTGGGTGTAAACCTGCACATGAACTGTCCCAGAAGCTGAATGTGACTGGATTTCAAGATCTGTGACATGAAAGATCAGAGGGTCTACTCAATAAAGATATACCGGATTTGCTCGTATATAAGATGGCCCTGATTATAAGACGACCCCACAAACTTTGGATATTCCTTTAGGAAAAAAACAAAAAGCCTGAATATAAGACTACCCTATAGGGGTATATTGTCTGTGGCATATTAATGGGCAAATTGTTTGCGGCATATTAATAGGCAGACTAATAGTGGCATATTCATGGGAAATTGGCTGTGACATATTTATGGGCAGGCCAATCGTGGCATATTAAGGGGAAATAGGCTGTGGCATATTAATGGACAGGCTAATAGTGGCATATTAATGAGAAAAATGGCTGTGGCAAATTAATTGGCAATCTGAATGTCTGATGGGCAAGCTAATTGTGGCATAATGGGAAAATTGGTGGTGGCATATTAATGGGCATTAACTTTGGCTGTGGGGCAAAAAAAACATGTGGGGGAAAGTGACACTGTGGCATGTTCTGCAGGGGCAGTTCAGTGGGACAAAGTGACAATGTGGTATGTTCTGGTGGGCAAATTTACACATGGCATGCTAAATTGTGTGGGTGGAATATGAGTACAAGCCAAGTGCTGTGGGTACTGTATAGTGCTGTGTTAAGACTTTTAATGTGGGTGCAGAGGAACTTAATAAAAATAAGAAATTAACAATTTTTCAATAACATTTTAATTACATATGAAAATAGTTGAATATAATATTAAAAAGTTCATATAAGTATACATGCAGCTAGTTATATACAAATTATTGGGGTCCACCTCAAGCTTTTGAAAAGGGTCGAAATATTTCAATGTTTTTTTGTGGTCAGAAAAGTAATATTACTTTACTAAGAGGGTGGTGGATGAATGGAATAGTTTTCCTAAGCAATGGTAGAGGTTAATACATGAAGGAGTTTAAGCATGCATGGGATAAGCATAAGGCTATTCTTGCTTTATATATTACTTTACTGAGAGGGTAGTGGATGCATGGGATAGCCTTTCAGCAGAAGTGGTAGAGGTTAATACAGTGAAGGAGTATAAGCATAAGGCTATTCTAGATATAAGATGAGGCCAGGGATTAATGGAATTATTACTTTCTGAGAGGGTTGTGGATGTATGGAATAGCCTTCCAGCATAAATGGTAGAGGTTAATACAGTGGAGGTCAGAAACGTACTATTATTTTACTGAGAGGCTAGTGAATGCATGGAATATCCTTCCAGCAGAAGTGGTAGAGGTAAACACAGTGAAGGAGTTTAAGCTTGCATGGGATAGGCATACAGCTATCCTAGGTATAAGATAAGGTCAGGGACTAATAAAAGTATTACTTTACTGAAAGGGTAGTGGATGCATGGAATAGCTTTCCAGCAGAAGTGGTAGAGGTTAATACAGTTAATGAGTTTAAGCATGGGATAGGTATAAGGCTATCCTAGATATAAGACAAGGCCAGGCACAAAGCGGAACAGTTAGGAGGCATGTAAGTGGCATTTCTGGGGTGGAGTTGCATGGTGGGGTCGGGGGGCTCCAGGGCAATTTTTAAACCGGGGCCCGGTGGTTTCTAGTTACACCTCTGCTCCAATTACATTCATCCAGCCTTCTAGCAGGAAGCCTGAGATATCTCATTGCATCCTTGGTCCCAGGACCACAAAAACTGAAACTATTTAACTGTATCTTTGTTTCAAACTGCTGGGCACTGGTAGTTACATGATATGTGACATGACTGCAAGGTCAAAATATAATTAATCTAACTACAATAAAGACCTAAACATGCTGATTTTTAATGGCCACAATGCTTATGAAAACAAAGTGATAATTGTATTGCACATTTTAACATTCTTTAAGAAATATAACCTTATCATAAAATTGTTATACAGAACTTGCTCACTGAATTTTCCCTTATAAATCTGATTATGCTATAGGGTCACTGATTCTGATATATAGAACTGACATAGGTGTAATATCCATCTTGCCTCCCATGTAATAAACCCTGCACAGTAACCACAATACTACTAACCAGAGACCCAGTCTATAAAGAGTCCTGCACTTAGTTACTTTGCTAGTACTACACAAGTTTGCTGTACTGTGGGTGGCACTTAGGCTCAAAGGACCCATGCCACGGCCAGTTATAGTGACCTGAAAAGGAAAGGGAGGGAATCAATTCCATGTAGTAAATTATCTAAAGAGAGCTGGCACCATGCAAGTAATTACTATTATATTCCACTTAGGCCTTTATCCCAATCTGAAATCACCTGGACCCTGTACTGTGTATATTGATGCCCACATATGTTACTGAAAACTCTTAACTGGTCTTAAAACCCTAATCCCGGCACTCTGTATAATTTAATGACTTTCACATGCTCATCCACGTGGCTCTCTCATCAATGCTTAACTTTAGGGCTGCTCTTGAAATATGGCTTCTGTTGGTGATGAAAACTTATTTTCCAATAATATTTGTCACATATTCGCACAGCCGACAACCATTGTTTGGTGGAGGTTAGCACATTTCTGATATGCTCTTTATTATTTATACATGGCCTACACCTGCCCAACCAGCAAGTGCAGGGCTGGTGCCCATAGCGCAAACTATTTTCTGGACATTGGTACATACACCAATATTAGGGGATATCTACACATAGGGGTCTATTCACTAAAAGGTGAGTTGAGGTAAGATAAAAATTTCATCTCACCAACTATACATGGTGCAGGTACAAACCTGGTGATTTTTCACCGCTAAGATAACTCACCAGGTTTGTTCCTGCAAAATGTAAAGCTAAATTGGTGAGATTAAATGCTCATGTCACCTGAACTCACCTCATCTCACCTCAATTCACCTGCAATTCACCTCAAAGTGGCCTCACCTGACTGTGGGGACCACGTTGCAAGTCCCTGCAGCAGGATGCTCACACAGCTCATTGTGGGGAGCCCCGATGAGCTGTTTATTATTGGACATTCCATGCCATCGTACTAGAATGTTAGAACTAAAAAGTAGGACAGCATGGAACGTCCTAGAAGCGGGACGGGATTAATAGGTGAAATAGGCTTGGGGCAAATTTATGTATTTGGAATGAAAATTAGCTAATAGATAGACTCAAAGAGTTGTTGTAAATTGAAAAAACATCAAGGTATTACGCAGAGTACCTCAGGGTCTGTTTTAGGCCCTCTTCTTTTTAATTTGTTTATTAGTGTTATCTCTCAAGTTGTGTTGACTTGATGTCTCAGTGTTTGCTGATAACAAAAAATTAGGTAGTGTAATATAATGTAACCTTGATGTTTCTTCTTTGCAGGAGGATTTAAAAAAAAAATGGGGAATAGGGCAAGCAAGAGGCAAATAAGGTTCAGCATAGACAAATGTGAAGTTATGCATTATGGGAAAAATAATAACAGCATATACATTAAATGGTATCTCCCTGAGTGAAAACTACTACAAATAATGATTTAGGAATAATAAATGTAGACAATATATATATATATATATTATATATAAAAACAGCAGGGCCGCCACCAGGAATTTCAGGGCCCCCTTACTGAACAAATTTTCTGGGCCTCCTACCACCCCCCCCCCCCGACAATATCTCCAACTTTCCCCACCTACCCTCACAAGCATGTTATCCCAGTTCATGTGCCCCTCAATATACCATTCTTTCCCCATTTAATATGCCAGAATTTTTCCCCTCAGTATGCCATTTAATATGCCAGGATCCTGCCCCTCAATATGCCATTCTTTTGCCCTCAATATGCCAGGATTTTGCCCCTCAATATGCCATGATATTGCCCCGCAATATGCCAGGATATTGCCCCGCAATATTCCAGGATTTTGCCAATTAATATGCCATTCTTTTTGCCCTCAATATGCCAGGATTTTGCCCCTCAATATGCCAGGCTTCTGCCCCTCAATATGCCAGGATTTTGTACCTCAATATGCCAGGATTTTGCCCCTCAATATGCCAGTATTTTCCCCTCAATATGCCATTCTTTTGCCAATTAATATGCCATTATTTTGCCCTCCATATGCCAGTATTTTTCCCCTCAATATGCCAGGATTCTGCCCCTCAATATGCCAGGATTTTGCCATTTAATATGCCAGGATTTTGCCCCTCAGTATGCCAACGTTATGCTTGTTTGCACCTCCTCCCCCCTTCCCCAGTACTTACCTCCTTCCTGCTCTGTCTGTCTCCCGGTGCAGGTCCGCGGCTGTGAGGGAAGCGTTGTGCGCTCCCCTCCAGCCACTCGGATTCAATAAAGTTTGATTTAAAAAAAAATGCGACCGGAGTTACTCTGATGGCGTGCCTGTAAAACAGGCTATTGATTCACAGGAGGAGGATATCATCTTGCCTTTTAACAAGTCAATGGTAAGATCTCACCTTGAATATTAGAAATACAATTAATTCTCAAACCCAATAGCTTAGGCAGGAGAAAAAAAGCAGGATGTAACATAAACTTTAAAAGCTGCACATATGAGCAATTAGAAGATGTGGTGTGTAGGGAAAAATAGAGTGATATAAAGTGACACTCAAAACACCATGAACTAAAAGGCAAACATTGCCTTTATTTGCAGGTCCAAGATTAGTCCAACTGTCTTGTCTTTGTCTTTAGATGAAAATAAACTTTGGATTTTTTTTTTTTTTTTTTTAGAAAATCAGGATATACAGGGCCATAAATAGAATAAACATTAATATTTTAGAGAGTCTTGATCCAAAGAGAAATCTAACTGCTTTTTTGGAGTCAAGAAGGAATTTTGCCCTTACATGGCATAATTTGAAATAGCTCAATTAATGGGGGTGGGGGGTTTGACAGTTTTTAGGCCTGTTTTCAGCTTAAATTACTTTATTGTGTTATCTCCCTAGAAGACAGCTTTTAACTTGGTAGCTCATATAAACCTTTATAAATCAAACTACATGGTGGCCTCCATTAATAAGTAGACATGTATGGGCTACCTTGAATAGTGTTTTGTTTTTAGTAATCATGGATTACACTTTAATTGGGAAGAATTGTAAAACTACTTCCTCGTCTTCCAGGAATAAAGGTCACCTTAAGCTGGTAATAAAAAATGTAAAAAAGCCAAATGATAAAAGGGAAGTTTACATGTGTACACAGAAATGTAATGTGAACTAATAAAACAAAATGGCAATAAACTCAAATTTATTGGAAGCAACGAATCATTATATGGGACATGCCTTTGACTTTTTACAAACTCACATATTGCAAAACACAAGTCCATAAAGTTCACCTCTTTCCAATACTATAGTCACATATTGCAAAACAGAAGTCCATAAAGTTCACCTCTTTCCAATACTATAGCTCCCGTGGCACCTTTGTTTTCCTTTCTGGTACAATTGAGATCCTGCTGAAATCTACCGCACATAGATATTCAGTGAATTTCCTTTGTGACATAGCCCAATATCTTGGTAAAACCATAGCTCCCATGGCACCGATTAAGCCCAATCCCACATCTAGACTGTGCAACTGAATACTATCTGCAAAGCCTCAACTGTACACATGTACGCAAGACCACACCATAGTCTACACTAGCAAACCAAATCTAGCAGAGCTTGAGGCTGTGCGCCAAAACCAATTCACACAGGTAGAAAAGTGGATCACAGATAACAAACGTTTCATAAACACTGACAAAACACTCACAATTCTCTTTGGAACAGCACATAAAATACATAAATTAAAAAACTCCTATTTATGCATCAGAACAAAATCAAATAACACACTGACCACAGTCCATTCTTTTAAATATCTAGTTTTGTGGCTAGACCCCAATATATCTTTTGGTCTCATCAAAACTTTATTCAAAACTAGGTGCCTTGTATAGAAACAAATCCCGCTTAAGCCCCACAGTAAGGAAACAAATTGTACAATAAATTCTAATGCCAGTTATTGAATATGGGCATGTAATATAAGCACCTGTGCTGTAAACCTACCTTCATAAACCTACCTTCATAAACTTATTACATTGTTTAATTAATTCTGCCATTTTGTGTAACGTCATCACATGACTCACCATTTTTACATATTTAAAGAACTAAACTGGGTATCGTTGGAATCCAGTTGCACCCTTCACCTTTCCAGCTTCGCTCCCACCCTACCTGAGTAGAATGCTCTCTCCAGCCGTTCCCACCTCCTAGAACAATCAAATCCCTTTAGAGATATTCGTCAATATACCGCAATACAGAATGCACATGTAGTTATGGCTAATTAAATTTCTTGTTTTTGTTCTGTGTTATATTTGTTTATTTGTATTTTAATATTATTTTGTATTAGTAATATTATTTTGTAATGCTCATTGACCCAGGACATACCTGAAAATGAGAGAAATCTCACTGTATCCTTCCTGGTAAAAAAAAAAAAAAAAAACACTTTATAAATAAATAAGTAATAATAAATAAAACAGACTAAGAATTAAGTTCAATTTTTATGAAGTCTCAAATCGAACATTTTCTTTATTTTAATTTAACATATATTGGTGCAAGGAATGATAATAGAGTCTTTTTAACTTATAATGTAAATAACCTCAATTTTGTTGTCCACTTGTGAACACAAAACAACACTTACAAGGTCATTAAGCTCTTGAAGTCCAGTTCTGCTAGGTCAAATCCCCATAAATTTCTTGAAAAGCATCAAAAGCATCAGGAGGTCAAGAATTGAAGCAATGAGATTTAGTATACAACAGCGCCTGGGATTTCTATACAGTAATGAGAGTATGTTAGATGCCATTAAAAGGGTCCTGGATAGAGTTGAGCGAACCTGAACCGCACAGTTCAGGTTCATACCGAACATTACGGTTTTTGGACCCCGGACCCGAACATCTCACTGTATGTTCGAGTTGGAGTTCGGTGTTCGGCGTTTTAATGGCGCATTTTGAAAGGCTGCAGGGCAGCCAATCAACAAGCGTTTGACTCGTTTGCCCTTAGAAGCCATCACAGCCATGCCTACTAATGGCATGGCTGTGATTAGCCAGTGCAGCATGTGACCCAGCCTCTATATATAAGCTGGAGTCACGTAGTGCCGCTCACATGAGCTCTTCTTAGTGTAGGGAGAGGATGCTGCAACTGTGAGGGACAGATTAGGAAAGAATTCTGGTGTTGAATCTGCAAACTACAGCGATTATTCAAACTACAGCGATTATTTTAGTGGGTGCTATACAACATTTTTGTACCCTGCCTTGAGCCCAGTGCCACAGAGAGTGCAGTGCACTTGCAACTGCATGTGTGCCAGGCACATGACTTTAATCCTGTTCTGGTAGCTCAGTGGGTAACATCTAGGCATTTTTAAATACTGCAATTTTTTTAGTGCTAAATAGTACATTTGCATACTGCATTTCTTGCAGACTAATAAAACCCTTAAATACTACTGTTACATTGTTGTTTTAAAAAATCACACTTTTTTGTGCTAAATAGAACATTTGCGTCCTGCGGTGCACTTCATATCTGAGAGTCCAATAGAACCGTCAAATACTGTGCTTACAGGACACTTTGAAAAATTCTAATTGTTTTGGGTGCTAAATAGTACATTTGCGGCCTGCGGTGCACTTCATATCTGAGAGTCCAATAGAACCGTCAAATACTGTGCTTACAGGACACTTTGAAAAATTCTAATTGTTTTGGGTGCTAAATAGTACATTTGCGGCCTGCGGTGCATTTCTTGCAGTCCAATAAACAAAAATAAAAATAAAAATGGCTGACTATTGGCGGTAAACCATCTGTTACTTTGGTGGGTGAACGCAAAGAATGAGGAGAGCGTCAAATAAGGGACGTGGCCCTGGTCGTGGTGCTGCTGGTGTTGGTGGAGCTCCTGTTGCAAGGAGAGAACGGGGTCGATCTGTGCCAGCTACACGCACAAGTGAAACACCTTCCTGAGGTGCGAGTATGCGACAGAACCTTCATCGTTATTCGGTAGGCTGGAATGCTGCTCTTAGAATGGTGAGGCCCGAACAAGTATAGGCGATAGTAGTTTGGGTGGCTGACAGTGCCTCCAGTTCCTTCACATTGTCTCCCACCCGGTCCCCTGCTGAAAGCTCAGAGTTGGCACCTGCAGCCCATGGCCATCTGTCTTTAACCTCACCCCGTTGCAAATCAGCAAAGCAGTTTAAGCCACAAGTCATGCAGCAGTCTCTTATGCTTTTTGATGACTCTGCTGGCGGGGTTTCCGTGGGCCATCCACCTAGCCCTGCCCCAGGAGTGGAAGAGATTGAGTGCACTGATGCACAACCACTTATGTGTCAGGATGTGGACATGTGAGGACCACCGCAGCACGTCTCTGATGATAACGAAACACAGGTGCCAACTGCTGTGGCTTTCGGCAGTGTGCAGACCGGCAAGGAGGGCAGGGTTGAGGAGTGGGTGGAAGATGATGTGGAGGATGATGAGGTCCTAGACCCCACATGGAATCAAGGTCATGCGAGTGACGTGTCCAGTTTGGAGGAAGAGACGGTGGTCGCACAGAGGCACCAGCACAGCAAAAGAGGGAGCAGGGTGCAAAAGCGGATCGGCCGTCCCCCAGACAGTACGCCTGCTACTGCCCACTGCACTCAGGGACCGAGCGCACCAAAGCCAGCTCCAAGGAGTTCCCTGGCATGGCAGTTCTTCAGACAATGTGCTGACGACAAGACACGAGTGGTTTGCACACTGTGCAATCAGAGCCTGAACGTGCTAAACCTGAGCACAACCTGCATGACCAGGCATCTACATGCAAAGCATGAACTGCAGTGGAGTAAGCACCTCAAAAACCAAGAAAGGTCTCAGGCTCCTCCTACTTCCTCTTCTGCTGCAGCCTCTTCCTCCACCTCTGGAGTCACAGTGGCACCTGACACCCCGCAAACAGAGGATGAGGCAGCAAAGCCACCACATCCGCCACCGTCCCCAAGCATCTCCACACTGTACCATGGAAGCGTTCAGCTGTCCATCTCCCAAACACTGGAGAGAAAAAGGAAGTATGGCCCTACCCACCTGCGATCCCTGGCCCTGACTGCCAGCATTTCAAAATTCCTGGCCTTTGAAATGCTGTCATTCCGTCTGTTGGAGACGGACAGTTTTAAAAACCTGATGGTGGTGGCTGTCCCACAGTATGTGGTTCCCAGCCGCCACTACTTTTCCAGGCGAGCCATCCCTTCCCTGCACAACCAATTGGCGGACAAAATCAGGTGTGCACTGCGCAACGCCATCTGTGGCAAGGTCCACATAACCACAGATACGTGGACCAGTAAGCATGGGCAGGGAACCTATATCTCCCTAACTGCACACTGGGCAAATGTAGTGGCGGCTGGGCCTGAGGCGCATAGCAGTTTGGCGCATGTCCTTCCGCCACCAAGGATTGCCGGGCATTTCTCTTTAACTCCTGTTGCCTCCTCCTCCTACTCCGCTTCCTCCTCGTCTACCACATCCTCATCCGGTCAGCGTAACACCTTCACCACCAACTTCAGCGCAGCCAGGGGGAAATGAAAGCAGGCTGTTTTAAAACTCAAATGTTGGGGGGGAAACCCCACAGCGTGCAGGAGCTGTGGACTGGCATGGAACAACAGACCGATGAGTGGTTGTTGCCACTGAGCCTCAAGCCCGGCCTGGTGGTGTGCGATGATGGGTGAAATCTTGTTGCAGCTCTGGGCCTAGCCGGTTTGACACACATACCTTGCCTGGCGCATGGTTATCAGGCCAGTCATTCACAAGTGAAGAGTTAAATAGATCCAAATCCGCACTCAAATATGTAGTGGTGCCGAAGTCCTGGGCCGCCACCCAAACCAATTGTATAGAGGAATCAAAAAAAGGATCCAGCACTCAACCGATGAAAGTGAAGAGTTTTTATTCAAAACACAGGCGACGTTACAACCCTGGTGGTTTTTTTTCAAGGCTTGAAAAAAACCCACCAGGGTTGAAACGTCGCCTGTGTTTTGAATAAAAACTCTTCACTTTCATCGGTTGAGTGCTGGATTCAGTCATTCACAAGTGGCTTGGAGGGTGAAGTGGCTGGTTCCTGCACCAGCATAGGACAGGTACACAATTGTCCAGCCAGGGCACACTTCTGGAGAAGGAGGAGGAGGATGATGATGATGATGATGAGGAGGAGGAGGAACTGTGTTCACAGCAGGGTGGCACCCAACGCAGCTCGTGGGCATCACTGGAGCATGGCTGTGGGGATACGGAGGACACAGATGATACACCTCCCACAGAGGACAGCTTGTCCTTGCCTCTGGGCAGCTTGGCACACATGAGCGAATACATGTTGCAGTGCCTGCGTACCGACTGCCGAGGTGCCCATATTCTAACTTGTGCTGATTACTGAGTGGCCACCCTGCTGGATCCCCGTTACAAGGACAACGCGCTGTCCTTAATTCCCTCACTGGAGCGTGATCGGAAGATGCGCGACTACAACCGCATGCTGGTAGACGCGCTGCTGAGGGCATTCCCAACTGACACCGGGGGCTCAATGGAAGCACAAGGCGAAGGCAGAGGAGGAGGAAGAGGTCGCCAACGCAGCTGGGGCACCGCCAGCACCTCAGGGTTAGCATGGCCGAAAAGTGGAAAAGTGTTGTCAGCACGCCACAACAACCAGCAACACCATCTGATATGGAACGTCTTAGCAGAAGGCAGCATTTCAGCAACATGGTGGAACAGTACGTGTGCACACCCCTACACGTACTGACTGATGGGTGTGCCCCAATCAACTTCTGGGTCTCCAAATTGGGCACATGGCCTGAGCTTGCTCTTTATGCCTTGGAGGTGCTGGCCTGCCCTGCAGCCAGTGTATTGTCTGAACGTGTGTTTAGCACGGCAGGGGGAGTTATCACAGACAAGTGCAGCCACCTTTCCACAGCCAACATGGACAAGCTCACGTTTATTAAAATGAACCAGGCATGGATCCCACCAGACTTGTCTGTACCTTGTGCAGAATAGACATTTATACCGGCCTCACCCAGCCATTGTTATACTGAAGTGCACTTATTCTTTGTTTTCTTTTTTTATATGTCCCAATATATTGAAGGCTACCCCAATAAAAAAAACAAAAAAAACAAACAAACAAACAAATAAAAAACAATGTTGGCTACCTCCAGGGCCGGACTGGGAACAAAAACCAGCCCTGGAAAAAATTTGTGTACAGAGGTATATATCAGGGCAGTGTGTGAGACATATCCTGTAGCATGTCTCTCGCATATCTGTAGCCTGTCTCTCTCTGTCCTTTCTGTGGCGTCTCTCTCTCTGTCCTTTCTGTGGCGTCTCTCTCTCTCTCTCTGTCCTTTCTGTGGCGTGTCTCTCTCTCTGTCCTTTCTGTGGCGTCTCTCTCTCTCTGTCCTTTCTGTGGCATCTCTCTCTCTCTGTCCTTTCTGTGGCGTCTCTCTCTCTCTCTGTCCTTTCTGTGGCGTCTCTCTCTGTCCTTTCTGTGGCGTCTCTCTCTCTCTCTGTCCTTTCTGTGGCGTCTCTCTCTCTCTCTCTCTCTGTCCTTTCTGTGGCGTCTCTCTCTCTCTCTGTCCTTTCTGTGGCGTCTCTCTCTCTCTCTGTCCTTTCTGTGGCATCTCTCTCTCTCTGTCCTTTCTGTGGCGTCTCTCTCTCTCTCTGTCCTTTCTGTGGCGTCTCTCTCTCTCTCTCTCTGTCCTTTCTGTGGCGTCTCTCTCTCTCTCTCGATCTCTCTCTCTGTCCTTTCTGTGGCGTCTCTCTCTCTCTGTCCTTTCTGTGGCGTCTCTCTCTCTCTGTCCTTTCTGTGGCGTCTCTCTCTCTCTGTCCTTTCTGTGGCGTCTCTCTCTGTCCTTTCTGTGGCATCTCTCTCTCTGTCCTTTTGTGGCGTCTCTCTCTCTCTGTCCTTTCTGTGGCGTCTCTCTCTCTCTCTGTCCTTTCTGTGGCGTCTCTCTCTCTCTCTGTCCTTTCTGTGGCGTCTCTCTCTCTCTCTGTCCTTTCTGTGGCGTCTCTCTCTCTCTCTGTCCTTTCTGTGGCGTCTCTCTCTCTCTGTCCTTTCTGTGGCGCCTCTCTCTCTCTGTCCTTTCTGTGGCGTCTCTCTCTCTCTGTCCTTTCTGTGGCGTCTCTCTCTCTCTGTCCTTTCTGTGGCGTCTCTCTCTCTCTGTCCTTTCTGTGGCGTCTCTCTCTCTCTGTCCTTTCTGTGGCGTCTCTCTCTCTCTGTCCTTTCTGTGGCGTCTCTCTCTCTCTCTGTCCTTTCTGTGACGTCTCTCTCTCTCTCTGTCCTTTCTGTGGCATCTCTCTCTGTCCTTTCTGTGGCGTCTCTCTCTCTCTCTGTCCTTTCTGTGGCGTCTCTCTCTCTCTCTGTCCTTTCTGTGGCGTCTCTCTCTCTCTGTGTCCTTTCTGTGGCGTCTCTCTCTCTGTGTCCTTTCTGTGGCGTCTCTCTCTCTGTGTCCTTTCTGTGGTGTCTCTCTCTCTCTGTCCTTTCTGTGGCGTCTCTCTCTCTCTGTCCTTTCTGTGGCGTCTCTCTCTCTTTCTCTCTGTCCTTTCTGTGGCGTCTCTCTCTCTCTCTGTCCTTTCTGTGGCATCTCTCTCTCTGTCCTTTCTGTGGCGTCTCTCTCTCTCTGTCCTTTCTGTGGCGTCTCTCTCTCTCTGTCATTTCTGTGGCGTCTCTCTCTCTCTGTCCTTTCTGTGGCGTCTCTCTCTCTGTCCTTTCTGTGGCGTCTCTCTCTCTGTCCTTTCTGTGGTGTCCCTCTCTCTCTGTCCTTTCTGTAGCGTCTCTCTCTCTGTCCTTTCTGTGGCGTCTCTCTCTCTCTCTCTGTCCTTTCTGTGGCGTCTCTCTCTCTGTGTCCTTTCTGTGGCATCTCTCTCTCTCTCTGTCCTTTCTGTGGCGTCTCTCTCTCTGTCCTTTCTGTGGTGTCCCTCTCTCTCTGTCCTTTCTGTAGCGTCTCTCTCTCTGTCCTTTCTGTGGCGTCTCTCTCTCTCTCTCTGTCCTTTCTGTGGCGTCTCTCTCTCTGTGTCCTTTCTGTGGCATCTCTCTCTCTCTCTGTCCTTTCTGTGGCGTCTCTCTTCCCCCCTCCCCCCTGTTGTGTCTTTCACCCCCTCCCCCCTGTTGTGTCTTTCACCCCCTCCCCCCTGTTGTGTCTTTCACCCCCTCCCCCCTGTAGTGTCTTTCACCCCCTCCCCCCTGTAGTGTCTTTCACCCCCTCCCCCCTGTAGTGTCTTTCACCCCCTCCCCCCTGTAGTGTCTTTCACCCCCTCCCCTTCCCCCTGTAGTGTCTTTCACCCCCTCCCCTTCCCCCTGTAGTGTCTTTCACCCCCTCCCTTTCCCCCTGTAGTGTCTTTCACCCCCTCCCCTTCCCTCCCCTTCCCCCTGTAGTGTCTTTCACCCCCTCCCCTTTGTCACACTCACCTTGCTTTCTCTGCTCCCCATCCCGCCACCGGAACTGCTGCTACAACATCCGGCCCGCCACTTTAAGCAATTTCGGCGGCCGTCGCCGCTTTAAGAAATTCGCCTGCTGCGGCCGGTTGTTGCTGCAGCCGTACTCTTAAAGTGGCGGCCACTTTAAGTGGCCAAGGCGGCCCCGGGGAAGGCGGCCCACCGGGATTTTTCCCGGTATCCCGGTGGGCCAGTCCGGCCCTGGCTACCTCCTCCTCTTCCACCGCCGCTTCCACCTACACCGCCACGGTCACCGCCTCCTCAACCTATGGGTCACTTAGTATAAACTATGTACACAATAGCAGAGGCTTGTGAAGGCCTTTTCTCCATGCATCAGGAGTTGAGCTCAGTTTGAACAATGAAAGAGAATACCCTGCACTTCAACCCTCTCTCAAATGGATAATTCTGTTGATTCTCCTGGCAGCCATGCTTTAGATTTTGTTTTATGTTCTTCCAAAGCTAAAATCAAAGATTCCATCTAGTGCTATTTTATGGCTCAGCTGTATTTTTAAGTTTTATGTATTTAATGTTATTTTAAGTTATTTCCCTATCCACATTTGTTTGCAGGGCACTTGTCCTACTCTTAACCCCATTTTACTTCCTTTTGCAGCCCTCTAGCCCTTTCCAGGACTTTTTTAGAGACATTTTAGTGGCCAAAAGTTCGGAGAGAGAGAGATACTACAGGGGGAGAGAGAAATTCTTATGAATGGGGCTCTCGTTCTGTTCATAGAAAGGCAATATTACTACATGTGTTCTATAAGCCGAAAGTCTATAAACCGAACACTCGGTTTATAGACTTTCAGCTTATGGAATACATGTAATCCTATTGCTATTCTATAAACCGAACGTTCGGTTTATAGAATAGCCATAGGATTACATGTATTACATAAACCGAAAGTCTTTAAACCGAACGTTCGGTTTATAGGCTTTCGGCATTTTACTACACGGAGACAAAGTCTCCATTCATAATTTTATGAATGGAGACTCTGTTTCTGTATAGTTAAATGCCGACAGCCTATAAACCGAACGTTCGGTTTATAGACTTTCAGCTTATGTAATACATGTAATCCTATGGCTATTCTATAAACCGAACGTTCGGTTTATAGAATAGCCATAGGATTACATGTATTCCATAAACCGACAGCCTATAAACCGAACGTTCGGTTTATAGGCTGTCGGCTTTTAACTATACGGAGACAAAGTCTCCATTCATAATTTTATGAATGGAGACTCTGTCTCCGTATAGTTAAATGCTATTGTATTCTATAAACCGACTCTATTTCGGCTTATAGAATGCAATAGTACTACGAATGGACGAATGATTTTCGTTTATTAACCATTCGTTCATTCGGCTTTCGTTAGCTTAGCATTTTCGTTCTTCGTTTTTCGGGCGAATGGACGAAAATGCTATTTTCGGACGAAAATGCATTCGTCCGAAAACGAATGCACATGTCTAGTATATAATTCACATGTAAATTGCTTTTTTAATACAAAATTATGATATAAAAAAATTAATTTCTTGTTTTTATTTCCTTTTATGTGACAATGCTTTCTCTCTCTTTCCCTTGCCCCCAGATTTGTCGCTCTCCCCCCCTAAGTGTTGTCTCTCTCTCACCCTCCCTTTTTCTCCCCTCCTCGCTCCCTTTGTGTCTGTCTCTTCCCCCCTTCCCTCCCCTTGTTTATCTCTGCCCCCCTCCCCTTGTTTCTGTCTCTTCCCCCCTCCCTCCCTCCCCTTGTTTCTCCCCCCCCCCCCTCGTTACTCTGCCCCCCCCTTGTTATTCTGGCCCCCCCCTCACCTGTTTCTTGCTCCCTGGTGGCTAGTGGGGGCAGCCGGGGGATGTATGCACTATACATAATAGACGGAAGTGTCGGGCAGCATGGAGGATGTCTGCACGATTCGTGCAGACATCCCCCAGCTGCCCGATTCTCCCTGGTGGCTAGCGGGGCAGCGGAGGATGTCTGCGCGATGAGCGCAGACCTCCCCTGCTGCCGCCTGGAACGACCGCCAGGACTTTTATGAGGAAGCCGGAAGTACCCAGCTTCATCATAGAAGTCCCGGCGGTCATGCCGGTCGGCAGCAGGGGAGATCTGTGCTCATCGCGCAGACATCCCCTGCTGTTAGAGAGGGGGATCCAGGTCCCATGCAGCTCTGCTGGGGACCTGGATCCCAGTCTTATAGTCTGACCTCAATTTGAGGTCAGATTATAAGACGACCTCGATTATAAAAGGGGTATTAACACTTCCCTTGCTGATCACAGTTTCTTTTTACTGTGATCCGTTTCCTTCCAAGTTTATGGACCTCATTTAGTTTTTTCAAAATAAATTTTATTTTGTACATTTTTACTATATTACTTATATTCTTTTCATGTATTAATGTAATTACAGTTAACTCCTACAAGCCTGTGCTGTGATTATGACCAGAGCAAACGTTAACCCATTTGTGACGTTGGGACGTTCTATGCCGTCCTGATTTTAAGTCCCTTAAAGTCGTTAGGACGGCATAGTACGTCCTGTGTTAAACAGCTCATATCGCGGCTCGGAGCCTCGGATCATGCTGCAGGCACTTGCAGCGGGATCCCACCTGTCAGATGAGGCCACTTTAAGTGGCCTCAGTCTGACAGGGGAAATTTAGCTGGTGCTCAAAACGAGCACCAGCTACATTTCTCTAAATCGTGCGTGACGTCCGAAGGGCTTGCAATTTTTGGGCAGGGACCCACAGGGTCTATTAAGACCCTGATTGGGTCTCTGCCATAGTGTTCCTGGCTAACGATCACCTTGTGATCAGTGGCCAGGAACAAATCGTGACGTTTTGGTGCTTACGTCATTTGGGACGCAAGCACCATGCGTCACAAAGGGGTTAAACCTCTCCACTTTTTTCAATGTATTTTTTAATACTAAATTCAAATCATTTCATGCTATTGGCAATGCATTCTATAAACCGAAATAGAGTCGGTTTATGGAATACCAATAGCAAAATAGCCAATACACATACATTACATAAACCGACATAATGAACGAATTTCGGTTTATGGAATGTAATGCTATTGGCAATGGCATTCTATAAACCGACTCTATTTCGGTTTATAGTAATGCCATTGCAAATAGCATTACATTATACATTCCATAAACCGAAAGTCTATAAACCGAACGCCGTTCGGTTTATAGACTTTCGGCTTATAGAACAGCCACAGCATTACATGTATTCTATAAACCGAACGTTGTTCGTTTTAAAGACTTTCGGCTTATAGAATACTATTGGCTTTCTATAAACCGAACTAGAGTCGAGTCCCCATTCATAAGAAATTCTTATGAATGAGGAGGGACTCTAGTTAGGTTTATAGAAAGCCAATAGTATTCTATAAGCCGAAAGTCTTTAAAACGAACGACGTTCGGTTTATAGAATACATGTAATGCTATTGCTATTGCTATTGGCTTTCTATAAACCGAAAGAGTCCCCATTCATACGAATAGGTCAATTGACCTATTCGTATGAATGGGAACTCAATTTCGGTTTAAAGAAAGCCAATAGCATTACATGCATTCCATAAACCGAAAGTCATTCATGTCGGTTTATGGAATGTAATGTAATGTTATTGGTATTCTATAAACCGACTCTATTTCGGTTTAGAATGCCAATAGCATGAATGGACGAATGAACGAATGATTTTCGTTTATTAACCATTCGTTCATTCAGATTTTGTTAGTTAACATTTTCGTTATTCGTCTTTCGGACGAATGGACGAAAATGCTATTTTCGTCCGAAAATGCATTCGTCCGAAAACGAATGCACATGTCTAATGTTAAGTGCTATCATTTTTCAAGTGACTTATGCCCAATCTGATATTGCTGGGGCCTCACAGTACCTGTAGCTCAAGGGCCTACAATGTCTTAATTCCGCCCTGCTGGATATAGCTACAATTTTATTTACTGGGCATTTACTGGGTTTGCCAGTGTGGCGGGCATTGATTCAAACTCAGGGTGAGTGCCCACCCTCATTGCACTGAAAGCCTATTTTTTTCAGGTTTGGGGGACATATTTTAGAATCATCCCCGTACCTGGCCAGGCAGGTAGGGCTATTTAATTAAATTTATTGTTGTTATCTGGGGGCCATGGCACAGCCCCCAGATAAGGGGGAACATTTTATTTATTTATTATTATGTCGCCAGGGGCCTTAGGCCACGTGGGGGGAATGATTTATTATGTGGCTCTGGGTTTGACATCAAAGTCCAACTCACTTCCCAATTCTAAATACCTTTGGTTTTTAGTGAATATCAATATTTATCGGTGGGAGATCAAGATGGACTTTGGCAAGGAGGAAGAAGAGTGAATAGGGTGAATAAAGTGAAAGTCGACCTCCCAAATCGACCGCCTCGCACTGTATTCGACATTTAGTGAATAGACTTCTTTGTATTTTGAATGCATAAAAGTCCCTGTTGGTGTAATGGTCACATGTCTCAATAATTTTGTCCATATAGTGTATGTCATAAAGGAATAAGGAGAAGTCAGGGACTTTCTTGTATTTATCTCAGAAATGCCAAGTAACATCCTAGTTTAAAGAGACATGAAAGAAAATTAAAGCATTTTTAATATTTTATTATGCTCTACATGCACAGTAAAACAATATTCAGGAAATACAGTCCCTTTAATTAACCTAATTACTCTGGACATAATAAAATAATAACTGAGTAATATTTTGTTTTATAGGGTTTTTGGTCTCAAAATATTGTACTGGTTATACTTATTATTTGTCACTCAATAAACAGACATGAATCAAGATTCTCTTTTTAAGTTATCATTTTTACAGAAAACAAAAGGAGATGATCACATTGAGAATAAACGAAAAAAGCATTAACATATTAGATCTACCGATGGTAAGTGGGAAGAAACAACTATTAAAATAACACTGGTGGTCTGAGAAAATCTTAGATACATGTCCTATATCTTATTATTTTGTTTTTTTACATATATGGGTCTACTCAATAAAGAGAGAATTGCAGGGAATTGAGATAGGAATATAGTCGAGTAAGAAAAATTATCCAATGCAGCTGAAAGAAGTATAATAATGTGCAGTACAAATCACTTTTAGATGCTCTACATGATTCTAACATATTGGTACATGGTGCCTACTAGATTATACACAACCTTCAAAAATATCTTGATTCTCTGTTGGAGAAACAATGACCATTTAAGAAGCAGGGTATTTCTCTTGATTCATGGAGTTGTAACAAAATTATTTTTGTATTGACACTGTTTATAATTACATTGAACCCGTATGTAAACTTGTAGCTCAAACAATATGTTTTACTATTTGAAAGGGTGGGATTGTTTTATAATTCCGGTTCAGTAGGCTATTGTTGTAATGTTTGTATGTATTTTTTTAAAGAGAGGTTAAACATAAGAACAGCTGTAGGAAAAGTAAACTCAAAATCTTTCCTGAAGTATTGGCCAGACAAGTCCTAAATTATTCAGATTGCTAAAGGAAACAGGATATTTCCTAGAGACGACGTGCAATTTTCTGACAGGTCATTACTTACAGAAGCCGGCCTCACCCAGAATTTATCAGTTAGACCAATCAAGTCACTACCTACGTCCTCTCCAGAGGACAAACATTTATGTCTCTGTGGCCTCTCACAGTACATTCAATCCATTAGAAGAAATTATGACATCAAAGGATATATATCGGATAGACATTGCACAACTAGCACTCCTAACGCATTTCACCAGTCATGTTGACTTACTAATAGTCATAACAGATTAAAGATCTTCCTTTTTATGCTCAAATATGCCCTCTCCTCCTAAGAAGTACAAGTCTGGCATATGCCAACGCCAGCTAGATCACTAGTATCCTTCAAACCCACAAATGGCCTGATTTTCACCAAATTAATTGACCGAAACCATCCTTCCTGTGTGCATAGATGACATTCTACAGCCTGGTCATAGTGTTTAGGTCTACAACATATGTTACCATAAGTCTGGGCATTAAAAAATATTGCTGGATTTACACCCTAATGTTTGTAGGCAGAGAGACAGCAGATGCTTCCTTGTGCCCTGAAACAGAAAAAATTCCCTGGAAAAATTGGAAATATGCATAAACACAAGTTCTCTTTGCTTCTTTTGTCAATCCCTAAAAAAGTTGCATTCTAAACAAGTGTATTCTAAATATGGAATCTGGCCCAGGATAATGGGTCCACCCAACATCTATCCATTGTTGCCAAGTCTCCTTACTCGAATATTGTCCATAAACACCACACATGCACGTAGTATGTCAAAGGCACAGGACTGAAGTAAAGATAGGAGAAAAACATTATGTAACCTCCTAGTTGGACCTATTTGCTAGCATGCAAAAATCTCTGGAGTAGTAATTCCATGATTGTTTGTTCTTTTATGCTAATAAATATCTGGCTGAAATGCAGCTTTACAGGAACATTAAACCCTAAAAACTATTTTGAATGTCTGGATCAAAAGGGGATTTGTGCATGTGTGAATATCTAGAGTAGTGTTGTCCAACATTTTAATGTAGAGGGCAGCAAACCATGTAGAAGTTCACATCATGGGGCCAAACACTATTTATTTTATGAAGTAATACCAGAAAACCTACAGGTTTTTAATCCATTATTTGAGCCACAAAACTAGAAAGGGCCAAATGTGGTCCAGTGGCTGCCAGTTGGACATTAATGCATTTAGCACACATTTCCTCATGTATTTTTATTTAAATAATAAACTGGATCATTTTTTGTAACAGCCATGATTGGTTTTTTTTTTGGTTCTCATTTTTATGTAACTTGGCAATGTTATGTCCAATTAATGCACATCCGGAAAGGGGAAAGAGACCAAGCCATGCACACCAAGATAAATATATGAATGATAAGCAGAGGTGCTTAAATTTAGTGGGATGGCCTATTAGTGAAACACATGTTTTATTGATATTTTCACTGTATAAATTACTTAATGAAAGATCCATATTTGGGATAGGAAATACATCTTTACAAGGCTTTTTTTCTGGTCATATTGGAGTGTGCCTGATATCAAGCTCAATATACATATTACACTGTTTGTGACTACCTTCATTTTTTCAAATGTATAGATGTAAAGTGCTTTGTGTAAAATCATAATTTAAATTTGGTGCTTTTCTATGGACTATAGAACATGCTGCTGCAAACTAGGCTTATAAAAACAAAGGAAGGATGTATTATAACTAAGGACACAGTGTAGCCAAAATGTTATTGAGCAAAAATTCGACATACATATAGTGAAATGTTTCTGCTATTAATGTGCAAAATTACCAAGAAAGGAATGATAACCAGGAATATGCATCACATTCAAGAATTAGAAACATCAGTGTTTAACCTTAAGAGATTCTCTGGTAACCAAAATGCATCTTCCAAATGTTAGTGCATATTAATGTGCTTTCAAAGTACTTTAAAATGCATGTTTTTAATTTTTCATTGCTTAAAATTTTAAATACTCAGTGTGGGATGATCCATGTGCTAGGTGTGTGCTGCAAACCTAGTACGGAGCAGCTGTGCTGTATATTTCTGGGGTTTGTGTGCTATGAACAGAGAGCACACAAACCCCAGAAATACACCCTGGAGACAGACGGCAGCTGCGAATTCAGCAACAGAGTCACTCACTCTGCCAAATCAACAAGCACTAAAAGTATACAAAGTTTCATATACTTTTAGTGCTTGTCGAATTGGCAACAGAGTGAGTGACTCTGTTGCCGAATTCGTAGCTGCCGCCAGCCCCTCAGATGTAACTCGTGTATTTCGGGGGTTGACAAGCTGTTCACAGCACAAAAACCCTCGGAAATACACGAGATACATCATGCCTCCGAGTGACTGGCGTTTTCCGGACAGGCAGCACGCCTGTCACTCAGGGGCACAATACTCCCCTGTAAATACTTACAGCTAGATGAAATTGTTAAATTACAGCAGTTTGCAATAAACCATGACTGTATGTAATCTTGGATTTACCATTATGCAGTCTAAGCATGTTCCCAGAGCACCATTTTTGGGAGTGCTGTGGGAGGCAAATGCTGTGCAACGTAGAGGTGGCCCCACCCATTTTCAATAAAATATTGATTTATGATTTATTCATTTATGTCCATCTACTTTTCACATACATTATGCCCCACCCTTAGCGCTTTTTATTTTGGAGTGCAAAAATGAAATAATCATCCATTAACAGTTGGAAAAAATCTTTCCAGCTAACAATTTTCACAGTTTTAGTGAACAGAACCAAAAGTGCTAGAATATTACACACTCAACTACATACATATAGAAGTCTTCATTCTTCAATGCTGTGCCAAGATGGTAGTGTGGACATCAGGTGCACAATGGGCACCATGAAGCTAATAAGGTTTTGGTAGTAGTGTTCTAGATAGCAGATGAGTTTAGTTCTCATACTATTCAGTGTGCCATGACATGGCGGGTAAGCTTAACTATGTTTTGGTCAATTAATATAACTCTCTCATTACTATTATGTTTATACATTTTTGCCAAATTGCTAAGGCCAGTTTGTTTTTGTTCTTTTGTATATATTATACAGTATAAGTAATCATATAATATATGTTTATTATGTAAGGCCATACCAAACATAGCTCACCAACATAATCTCTTCCTGCGTGTACTAATTGCCTCTTAGACATAAAGGTCATATGAGAATCTACCTGTGCATAGTCAGTTGTAATTGGGAAACAGCTGAAAAGTTGGTGGGATAGGACCCCAAAAAACAGGACTCTTGTATAAAATCTTGCACTTTTCCAACTTTACAACTTTAACCCTACACTTGTTTCTGTAGTACAGCTGCCATAATTCTCTGCCATTTTAAAAGGCTGTTTGGGCATTGTAGGAGTTGTAGTTCATCAGCTATGTAATCCCTCTCTGAAATATTTACAATATTTACAATGTATTCCCAGCACAGGATATTCCACTTATCCTAATAGAGGTTAAAGTAACACATGAAGACCTAACAATGCAATATATGTTAGCACATTGCATGCTTAACACCTGTAATGGACCAATTATTATTATTCTGGATACAAGCACATATTAACAATTCATATTATGGTTTCACAGGGATATAACATATTTTTTCAAGCAATTCTTTTCAGAGTAGGAGACTTGCTCCTTTTTCACTTAAAACAGCAGCACACAATTACCAGTGAATACATGAAGAGCTGCAGTTAGAGATTAAAGTACTTGATTAATACAGTCCTTCCAGTCATAGATTTTCCTTTATTTTCCAAGGGGATTTAATTACGCTACATTATAACCGTGTATTGTAGTTACTCAGTTGTGTTGTTTGATAATATTTATGTAACCAGGACTGCCCACAAAAGTCATCTTTTTAAAAAAAATTTGCTTCAGGAACTAATGAGAATAATTTCATTCAAATGAATGTAATATCCTGACTCTCTAGTGATGTCATCAGAAAATGTGTTGCACTGTTAAGAGATCCTACTACATACAATAGTCAGTATATTACATTCCACACAATTCAATATATTCCAGCAACACAGGAAGTGACTAAATGAAGATAAAGTGATATGCTCAGTGTCTATATAATCAGTGCTGGCATGCCTACAGTAAACACTGGGGAGGGCTTGAGTCAATTATTAAAAATGTGATTTATGTCCCCCTCATGGTACGAAAAGGTATGCATGGACACTCCCAGGACGAAATACATGATCTCACGTCTTTACATGGAACTAACCTTATCGACGACAGGTACATCCTTAGCATATATAGAGGCCTGGTAAAGAGATGTAGGTCAACCTATCGACCGGGAGGATTGGATTGACATCTGGGGAGCTACTTCAAAAATTTTCGATCTGTACCTCCCACAAACAGCAAGCATATAAAATCCTGATGCGCTGCTACACTTTTCCATCGCAACTGGCTAACATTCTTGTGTCTCATTCTCCAAACTGCTGGAAACATTGCGGAGCCATAGGCACCTATTTCCATACCTGGTGGTCCTGTTCTCATCTCCAAACATTCTGGAAACAGATACAGAACCTGACCTAGAGTGTACTCCAAAAGCCTATTCTGTTAGAGCACAGTATGTTTCTTCTCTCAAAACAAATTGACTCTTGCAATACTAAAGAAAACCAGCTCATTTCCAAAATAGACAACAGGTTCCAACATTAGCCATGGTGATTAAATTGATTAAAGAGGTTGCTGACATGGATCAACTAACGGCGTATGTACATGACACCCCTACCAAATTTGAAAAATGATGGCTTCCATGGATGATGCGCTTCCTGGCATGAGCTGGGCCTTCAGTCCTCCCCCCCTTTTTTTTCTCTTTTCTGTCTCTTTCTCTCTCCTCTTTATCTCCCTTCTTTCCCGTTGTTTTCCCCTGATTTTTCCATATTGTCGAAAAAGTTTGAATTCCCACTTATTACATTACAGAACTCCTTCTTGTTAATGTTAAATTCTGTTTGATAGGCGTTACTGTTATCACTAATATGTTTTATTTGAATATTGTATAATTATTTCAAATACTACTAGTATTGTTAATGTACACCAACAGGTTTATGTGATATTTGATGTAGTTTATATATAGCTATACTTACACATTGTTTGGCATAGCTTTGATATACTTTTGAATTGAATATGTCGAAAACCAAAAATAAAGAATAAAAAAAAAAAAAAGTGATTTATGCAGAATGCCTGCATCAAATTACACTGGGAAAAAGCCTGTGCACTATACAACCAGTAGTCTTCGACTTGCGCCAAAGTGAGTTTGGGGACTAGACTGTCCCTTTAAAGGGACTTTAAACTTCATACATCTGTTAAAAATATATGAAAAAGACAAGAAAACAAAACAGGAGATACTGTTCATAAATGAAAAATTACACTTGATGTGTTTGACATGAACTATCAACATGAATTAGTGTACCACTAACTGCATAAAAAAGAACCACTTGTTGACTTGAGTTCTAGATAAAATATAGGTTTTTACAGAGGGGTTCAGAAGCCATATACACTGTGTCTAACAAGGTCTGGCCACAGGTGTTTCTGTGGACACTAAGTAGACATCTTAGACTGCTGATGTCCTACCTGGTAGGCTATGTGGTTAAATTTAGGAACCCAATATAAGGGAGGTGCACACCCTGGCATACACCACTCCATATTGGACACCTGAACTGGGAACATGTTTATAAAGGAACATGTTAATGCAAACTCCATCAGTGGGCAAGTTCACACTTGAAGTCTACATGGGGAAGTGATCAAAAGCCTTTTTTGGGGCCACATTATGTGAAAGAGGGCTGCCTCTTATGGAGTTAAGGGGCTTTCATTAGGTCAGAGGTCCCAACGGTTAAACAGTCAAAACATTGGCACAGACAATAGACTGTTATTCCATGGACACATATGTTATAGTAATGAGTTGAATTCAATTACCGTGTTGTACATATACATTTATTATTGGAATTCTTTACATGGCACTATTATGATGATATAAAAAATATGCAGTGAGAAATCATGCTTCAGAAACTCATAAAGAGTTAAATATCCCCATGGGAAGGGGTATAAGTATCACATGAGTTTATATTTCTCCAAAAACTGTTTCACAATATCTAGCTATCCACTCTACACTGTTCTTAAAGCTAAATGTATTAATAATAATAATAATAAAAAAATCATGTTACTTCATTATATAATATCGGTATTGTGAAGTGATGAATAAACAATAAAAACAGCATTCTCATTTACTCATGTTAGCTTGGAGACATAGTTAGATATACTTGCATTTATTTTTACATCCTTGCTTTATTATAAGGTGTCTAAATCTGCTGACCTGATTGAAATTCAAAATAAACTTTTAAATATTGAATGAGCCACCAAACCCCTGGAAGCAATCAAAGCAGCTCACAGAAATCCTACCCCTACCTAATGTCATGCATTTGTGGTTTATTAATGAGATGAATACTCTTGAAACTTGGACTTTGTGCTCATAAAATTTAAATGACAATTAAAATATACAAGTGATTTCCCCCAAAATAGATGTGATGTTATAAAGAGTCATAAAAGTCTAAAGTAAAATGGTAAGTTAAATATAGACTATAACTAATGCAGAACAGATTGAATGGTAAACATACTCACAGTATAGTAAAAACAGGGACAATCCAGCCATATTTATTAAATAAAGAAGATAAAAAATATCTGTGCTCTAAGTCAAACCCTAGAAACAGATATATTAAATCCACACAAAACATTTATACAACAATAAAATCCCACCTATCATAGCAAGTTAGCTTCTTCAGGGGGAGGGAGGGGAAATGGTCTCCATATTTTTTTTTATTTGCATTGGGCCTGGCTTCCGAGATCATGCTGTTTTAAACTTTAATGGGCTGCACAATAGGACAACCTATCTTTATACTCAGGAACATTTTTCCACTGTGGATTCGAGTGGGAATGGAAATCCTACAAACAAGCCTGACATCTATAAGTGTTGTCTATTTAATGCATTCTTTGCACGTGCTGGTCACTGTCTCCCATTACTGTGCCTATGAGCAAAAAACAGCTGTACATTCAAACGAAATAAATATCTAAAATGAAATAAGTGCAGGCCCTTTTCCCTCATCCAATTAACCCCTAATTTGAGAGCAAAAAAACATAAAAACATATGCTTACAGTATATATAACAATAAAACATCACACAATGTGTTATGGCAATGTTGAATAAAAGTGATGGTCATGAAGGTAAATGTAAATTTAGTCTTGGATTTAATGCAGTCTAAGCATGTTCCCAGAGCACCATTTTTGGGAGTGCTGTGGGAGGCAAATGCTGTGCAAAGTAGGGGTGGCCCCACCCATTTTCATTAAAATACCCATTTATGTCCATCTACTTTTCACATACATTATGTCACACCCTTAACACCTTTTTATTTTGGAGGGCAAAGCTGAAAAAATGAGCCATTAAAAGCTGAGTTGGAAAAAATCTCCAACTTACCTACCTTTCCAGCTATTAATTGTGATTTTTGTCATTTGTCTGTTCAGTTTTAGTGAACAGCCCCAAAAGTGCTAGAATATTACACACTCAACCACATACATATATAAGTCTCTATTCTTCAGTTCTGTGCCAAGATGGTCGTAAGGACATCAGGTGCACAAGGGGCACCATGCATAGGCTTTGTACTTCTTACTTTAATTATCCTGGATCGTCTTCCACAATTTTCACCAGAAGATGCACTCTGAAGCTAATAAGGGTTTGGTAGTAGTGTTCTAGATAGCAGATGAGTTTATGTCTCATCCTATTCAGTGTGCCATGACATGGCTGGTAAGCTTATGTTTTGGCCAATTAATATAATCCTCTCATTACGGTTATGTTCATACGTTTGTTGCCACATTTCTAAGGCTGAGAAGTCCAGTTTGTTTTTGTTTTCTGTATAAATTATATATGTTTATTGTGTAAGCCCAAAACAAACATTGTAAGCCCACCAACATAATCTCTTCCTGCTTGTACTAATTTCCTCTTAGACATGTATCGGTTCTATGAGAATCTGCTTGCACATAGTCAGTGGAAATTGACCAGACTGTTCCTTACATGCTCCTGAGACTTCTCTTCGACCCACATAATCCTTCTGCAACAATAACAGACTGTTTAGTGCCCTTTCTCCCAGCTTAATTTCTTTTATAGGTCTGGTTCACCAGATGATGTGACTTGACCTCTAATCAACCACCTGTCACTCTTCCCCTTCTGTACATAATTACTAACAATATGTTAACCACTTCACACACTTTAGTCACCTGCAGTTCCAAACATGTGGCTGGAGTTTGTAGGCTTACAATGCACCAAATTAAATCACCTATTAAAGGGACACTCCCACCAAAAAATGAAAGTTTTTTTTTATTTTGTATTGTTGATTTCAGATATATCTTTTGTTTTTGTTATGTGACTGTATTTAATAAATTATGTAACTAAACAAGTGTGACTGGGTGCCGCCATTTTGTGAAATATATTGTTTTTAAGTGCTACCACCTAGTCCCAAATTTCGCACTTTGAGACTGGGCACACAGAATGTAGTCCATAAGTCTGAATACTGACCACAGACTTACTTTGAACGGTGTGTAATGTAACTATTACATCACAAAGGTCAGAGCTATGATACTGTTTCATCAGGTTAATCTCCTCTCTTTGTGTTGGAAGGCAGGTAAAAAAAGTTGTACACAGCCACCTAGTCCTACCCACTATGATACAGGGAGCCAGTAAGAGAACAGGTGAGTATCTTCCCTGAACATCATCATGCAGGCTTTTGCCACAGCTGTAAAGTGAGACTGGCTGTTTGATTTTGGATGATGTTGCATCATGGGAAATATTCACAAAATGGAGTCAGGAGATAAACACCTAACTTTAGTTTTTCTTTTATATGCAATTAATTAAATCATATAAAACAAAAACACAGTGGCATATGATTTATATATGTGTTTGTTTTAAATGACCAGGTTATCTAGTTACATCTTATATAAGTGGTAGTGTCCCTTTACCTAACTTCTGGTGTGACTCAGTTCTCACAGTTCTTATGCTCTGTACCAAGAACTGTGTACATGGTAATGTAATGTAATTGGGAAACAGCTGAAAAGTTAGTGGGATAGGACCCAAAAAAACAGGACTATTGTATAAAATCTTGGACTTTTCCAGCTATACAACTTTAACCTTATACCTGTTTCTGTAGTACAGCTGCCATAATTCTCTGCCATTTTAAAAGGCTGCTTGGGCATTGTAGGAGTTGTAGTTCATCAGCTATGTAATCCCTCTCTGAAATATTTACAATATTTACAATATATTCCCAGGAAAGGATATTCCACTTATCGTAATACAGGTTAACGTAACACATGAAGACCTAACAATGCAATATATGTTAGCACATTGCATGCTTAACACCTGTAAAGGACCAATTATTATTCTGGATACAAGCACATATTAACAATTCATATTATGGTTTCACAGAGAGATAACATATTTTTTTCAAGCAATTCTTTTCAGAGTAGGAGCCTTGACTAGAGGTCAAGTAGCTTCACTTAAAACAGCAGCACACAATTTCCAGTTAATACACAAAGAGCTGCAGTTAGAGATTAAAACACTTGATTAATACAGTCATAGATTTTCCTTTATGTTCCAAGGGCATGTGATTGTGCTACATTATAACCTTATCTGGTACTCAGATTTGTTGTTAGATAATGTTTACGTAATATATTTATACACTTTTCTTACCAATCTTGGAGACTCCTTGATATTGAACTGACAAATGGATGTTTTTCTGCATTCCACAATAAAAAGTTACAGATCCCAGAATGCCGTAGGTCAATAAAAGGTAAGGAGTTTCTCCACATCATGGCCTCCCTGATTAGGCTTTTATTTATTATTCTTTTAAACATATATACCATAATATATACCAGATTAATTCCAGAGCTGGAGTAGAGATATCAGGATGGGGGGCAGCTGGTGTTGACAGTTAGGAGTTTATTGAATAAATGAAGGCTGTTTCCTTCCAGCAAAAATTGGGTCTGTGAATAATTAAGTCAGGTTGTAACTATATCTCTACACACAAAAAAGAGAGGATTTCAGCAAATGTAAATGGATAAATAATAACAGAAAGAAATTCATGTTTTGTGCAGTAAATTAGGGAGGAGAACAAATGCATGGGAATTTGTTTGCTCAGATACATACATTTACTTTAGCAATTGCAAAAAATGGATTAATATCAGTGGAGGATTAAAAATGTTTCTCTGCCACACCTGTCCATACAGGTGGTTGGAGAAGAGTAAGATGTGGTGAGGATCAACTATTAGGTATGGAAATCCCATCAAAGTGTGTTGTTATCCTGAGGTAGGTAGATAACCCCGAAGGCTCATTATTTCAAGACTACTGTGTAACTATGTAATTCCACTGGTATTAAATTGTCAATGACAGATACTATGTAAACAATACATGTGTGTTCATTTTTAATATATTTCAAAGTTGATAAAATATTTCTATGATTCATAATCGCATAATCGTCCAGCATCTTTTAAAGGAAAACTGTTGCAAAAAATTCTGTTTAATTGAAAGATGGCATCAAATGTAGGCATTTTATATAGAAATGCTTTAATGAAAGAACACAAATAAAGTACCATATTGAGCCTTCTTTTACTCCATGTAGCTCTACCAGTAGGCCGACATTTTGTTTAGAATCATCTGAACCAAGGTGAGTAAAGATCTGGCCCAAGATTCTAAACAACATCTGCCCCCTGAGAGAACTATATAGAATAACGAAAACTCAATAATATACTTAATTTGTATTATTTAATTAAATAATTTCTTTATAAATCATCTACATTTGATACAATCTTTCAATTAAACATGTTATTTTTTTTGCTACAGTTGGCCTTGGCAGAGAATTACGATAGTTATAATCCAGTTATAACAGCTGGAGGGCAAGTTGAACACCTAGGCCTAGTGCATTATAAGACCCCATGACTACAAGCTAGAGTTGAATAAAAGATTTTAGTAAAATCCTCCCAAATAATAATTAAATGAGACCCACGTGGACTATAAGAAAGTATACTTATAATCTAGTTTTATTAATAGCACAGTGCACTTTCCATTAAAACTGAAGTGGAGCAAAGTACTAAATCTGTTGTAATCACACAAGACACTAATGAAAGGTTTCAGTTAATTTGTGCCTTTTTCTTTCGCTAGTATAACTAGTTTTTTGTTTTGACTTATAGCCATTTGTTACTTACATAATGAACATGAAGCTGAATTGTAGATGTATTCAGTAAAATGACCTATTTGATTAAAATGAGTCAACCCACATGCATTTGGGCTGTATCCAGGGATTTTTTTGTATCCTATCTTGCTTTGCTCGCTTGTTTATTTTTTTTATGATGGTTACTTTTTTTCTTTACATTCATGTATCCTTGTGTATTCCCTAGTTTGGCTACAGAGTGGCACCTTCCCCAGTTCGGCCATAGAGTGGCACCTGCCCAAGTCTAGCTATTGTCCGGCAGTGGGGGACTAAGCGGGATAATGAGTGCCACTCATTGCAGGGGTGCACTGGCTGGGGTGCCCATGGTGTAATAGAGTCTATTAGACCCTGGGCACCCAAGCCCTGAAATGTGGCATGCGGGCACGGAGGACATGAAGGTGCAGTCCGCTCAAGCAGCATATAGAAACTACGTTTCCTAAAACTACCAGATGGCTGCACGTCTTCCCTCCCAATCCTCAACCCTGCACGTGACATCATGAGCAAGGGTCAGAGGGAGGGGAGCAGTACCATCGGGAGCCCGCAGCAAGGTAAGGGAAAAAAAGAAAAAGAAGCTGTGTGTGAGTGTGTGCATGTGTGTGTAAGTGTGTGAGTCTGTGTGTGTCTAAGTATGTGTCTGTGTGTTTAACTGGGAGTCTGTGTGTGTGTGTGTGTCTAAGTATGTGTCTGTGTGTAAGTGTGTGTCTGTGTGTGTGTAGATAGGTTTGAACCTAGTACATCCAAATAAAGATATATAGTATATGTAAAAAAGTGTGTGTGTGTAAGTGTAAGTTATGCATGTGGATTCCAATAGTGTGTGTGTGTGACTGTGTAAGTGTGTGTGACTGTGTAAGTGTGAGTCTGTGTGTGAAAGCGTGACTCCATTCACAGTGTGTTTTCCGTCTCAGAATGTTAGGTTAGTCTCTGTATCTATGTTTGAATGCTCCCTTGCGTTCCTACTCTTTAGCCTTTTTTTCTGTATGTAGTCTTGTAGTTCTATCTGTGCTTGTACATGCCTCTTTAACTGATGTAGCAATGCCCTTTGTCTGGTGGTGAAGAAATAGATGTTTTCACCAAGGTTTATTATAAAGCTACTAATCTAAAAAAAAAAAAAAAAAAAAAAAACTAATAATTCATGTGAAAGGTGTTAAGGTTTCACAAATTTACATTTTTCATCTACAATCCAATTAGTCAGTTAAGAAGCTTATCCCTCGACTTATCAGCTGATCAGAAACATACAGACAATACAATTAAAGAAATATTCATATCAAAGAATGCAGTATTTCTGTAGAAAAGTTTATTGATTCTAAATATTGCACAATATAAAACAGATTAAATGATTACTTTTATTTGATAACATGTTTAAACTGCAAATCAAACTAGAAACATAAAATCCATGATTTTTTTTTACAGTGCCCCAAATTAACTAGAAACCTTTTCCATTCACAAGGTCATCTTGGTATTGCTGGTGCATTACTTTCTCTGCTGCAGATACTTAAATAGGTTGTTCTACCTGACACCAGATATTTTAAAATGTTAGTCTTCTATCAATAATTTTCAACACATATTGAAAATATGTTTTCACTGCTTTTAATGGGAACATGATTTTTCAACCAATCAGGTGTTCTGTTTTTGTGTCATGTGACCAGCCAAAAACAGAACACCTGATTGAGGCAAAATCTGACTCAATGAAATAATTATTTCCTAAGGTTTTGACATTAAAAAGTGTGGGAATAAGGTCCCTAGTAATATATTTGATTGTAAAAGTACTATGTGTAGCAGCCTGGGTGGAACAACAGATGAAAATCAATAAGGCAAGCAGATATCTTCTGTTAGCACAGGTGGGGTGCTGAAGGAGGAGTTCAGAAAGTCCAGTTAAACTCATCTGTACATGTTCACTTGACTTTTGTACCTCCCTACCCTAACATAAATATTATCACATTGACTTATACTGTGCTTCTAAGGTTAATGAGGTAATATATCAGAGGTAGGTTTCATGATACCTTTATGTGAGCAAAACAATATATTACTTGAGTATACTGGTAATTGTATTGCAATTTAAAGGACAACTGCCAGCAAAAAAAGAAGTTATGTTTAATTGAAAGATTGCTTAAGAGTAGGTATTTTATATAGAAAATATTTAATGAAAATACAAAAAAGTACCTTTTTTTTTTTTAGCACTCTTTGCTCTATCAGGGGGCTGCCATGTTGTTTAGAATCTTGGGTCAGATAGGTCGGCTTTGTGATTATAAATATGTCAGTCCCCTGATACAGTTATGTAGAGCAAAAGAGGCAATAAAGTAATTTAAATGCAATTTTTCAATTAAACCTAATTTATGCTGTGAAACACTTCTATTTCCAGCTGAGTTCAATTTCATGATAGGATTTTCTAGAAATATGAAACACAATGTGCTAGTTCATAGACCTGAGTTTAAAAATAAAATATTTTTATTTGTTTTTATTATCATATAAAGACATAATGACATAACCATTCATTTCTCTCATCACAAGTTTCTTCCTTTTTGAGAGTGTTGTATGAATCAAGCCTTGAAAAATGAATCAAATCAATAATGTATTAATTAATAGGATACTTGTTGTACATAGAAATGACGTGCCAAGACTGAACTAGAGAACGAGACAATTACTACAGTGACTTCTGATGTTTTATTATTACGTTACCAAGTCTCACTCCTCTATAATTAGACTTATTGGGGTTATGCATTAAAACCAGTTAATGAGATGTGACCTTTTTAGAGTTAACAGCAAAAAACCTCAGGCCAAAATATTCCATTACAAGTTTTTTTATGGATCACACCCTGCGACTTTAATGGGAGTATCATTGACTTTAATACAATCGCAATCAAACAAGTACATTTTAACTATACACATTTTTGGAATTAATGCACAAAGTAAGGGGGTCTCCCTTACTAATGTACTCATAACCCATTCCTTTCACCTAGTTTTAAATGCTTACATATGTTTTCAGTATAAACAAACTATTTACTTAATTTATGGACCTACATTTACAGTAATTACTGGTTTGTCATGCATGAACCAACTTGTGAAAATGTCCAAAATCACAATATGTGCTTCCTCATTTTTAATTATGATTATTTTATTTATGATAATGTATAATGCTAGATGACATAGAGATGGACATGGGCATCCAGATTAATACAAGAAACACACATGGCTCAGCACTCATAAAGTGGAGTTTAATCCGTCAAAACGAAAGAGTTTCGACCCAATGGGTCTTTTTCATGTCTTGAAACATTTTATACCACTGTTGATGAACTATAGGGTCTACTCAATAAAGAAAGAATTGCAAGGAGCTGAGACGGGAATTTCAAACTTAAGGCCAAAGTAGGTGGGTTGGAAAAATTATCCCATTCAGTTGCATTGCAGAATTTTTTTCCAACTCAGCTAGTTCCCTGTCTATTTCTCTATATTGAGTAGACCATTATGAATAACTTTAAGTTAAATATGTTTACAAAATATTAATATAACACGTATGCATTGTTACTTTTTCATGGACTTTGGAAATATTAAATAAAAAAGGTGATTCTTTTTGTATATGATCTTATAATAATGAAACAGCAAACATGTAGCAAACAAGTTGCTGCTTAATTTATGGACAAGAAGTTCAGTGGTTTGTCTATGATGCTATCACCAGGAATGACACAAATGCAGAAATCAGGATGACTGTGATCTGAGACAGTATAGCTCCAGCCTTCGATGTCTCAACTTCCCGTGTGTTTAGTCTCTGCACAGGTCTGAAATTGTCTTCCATTTTGACATTTTCCTTGAAATTGAGTTTATAGAAAGTATTCAACTAGAAAGAAAATATAAGAGATGTTGTAAGAAATAAAGCAATGTATTATAAGTTAGACATTCAGTTTAACCAATCATCAAAATATTTTATGATTGATATTGTTCAGAGCCTTTTGTCAGATCTGAGTCAAAATACAGGAAGGTCACACCCTGTCTGCCCCCAGATGGAGCTATTTGGAGCCAAGAGGGCTCAATTGGGCTCTTTATTTGTATTCTTTCATTAATTAATTTCCATTTAAAATGTCTATACTTGATGCAATCTTTGAATTAAACATAAATTACTTGTGTTCTGACAGTAGTCCTTTAACAGAGTCACAGCTCCAAGCAACTATATATCATTGTCTTTAAATGTAAAATGCAAAATAGGGAAAGGCATGTATACAGAACTTGGGTGGTAAAGTACATTTTTAAACCATATTTTTGTTAAGAAATTCATTGACATCACATCGTGCCTTACAGTAAAGGATCTAGTCAATATACACTGGACTTTCAAGGCCGAAATGGCACCATCAAAGTCTGGAATGATTTGGGGCACATCAGAGACATTTCAGGAGCTTAATTTTGAGCTACCCAATATTCCCCAATGTGACCCCTAATAACGTCCCAGTTCAGCCTTCAATCCCAGCTTCCCCATCGGCTGAGTTTTGGAACTGGGATAGAAGGCATCTGATAGGCTGACCCAGTCAGCCAACCAGATGCCATTTTTTTCTCAAAATGAAATCCCCGCCCTCAGAGCAGGGATTTCATTATGTATTCATCTCCTGCTGTGGACAGATGCTTAGCGAAGGGATGCTCACAATCTTTTTTTTCTCCAAGCAAGTTTTTTTTAGCATAGGTGGATTCATTTTTTTTGTGGTGGCCCCTTTCCCTGGGGAAAAGATGTAGATTGAGGGCATAGAGAACAGGTAATTCTTTCTCTGTAGGGCACCAGATTGGAAACCAGGGGGAATTGTCCCTTCCTACCTGGGCAAGGTAGAGGTAAGGGGGGTTAGGTAGGGATGGTTCCACCTATGTTAACCAAAATTGGAGAGTGATTGGCACACATTGGGTGGCCAAAAATCGATGGTTTTCATGGCAAAAATGTGCTGATCAGAACACCTCTGATGCTTTGGTTTTCAAATGGCCAACTGCTGATTCTGACCCGAATCAATGATATTGATAGCCACATTTCTAAGATTTGTGAAATAGATGATATATAGATGAGGTGAGAATGGATTACTAGGTAGGGTGATATATATAAGGAATGCACTCACCTAAACTAGCATATATTATATTATACGGGGTGCTGCTGAGACCAAATATTTATACAAAATTCAAAGATCAGCGCACTCACCTCAAAGCAGGTAGGAGAAAAACTCTTAAAGCTATAGTTTTAAATAAAGCTACTTAAAAACACCTGTCTTACTAAGATAACAGTTTTATTTAAAACTATAGCTTTAAGAGTTTTTCTCCTACCTGCTTTGAGGTGAGTGCGCTTATCTTTGGATTTTGTATAAATATTTGGTCTCAGCAGCACCCCGTATAATATAATATATGCTAGTTTAGGTGAGTGCATTCCTTTTGGATTTGTTTGTATAGTAGAGGCTATGACCAGGCCTCTGGTTTAGCACCCCTCCCCATCACAGGTGCTCCATAAGTGGTGTCCTGACCTATAAATTGCAGGAGTGTCTCTGTATTACACAATAGGAAGGCCTTTTGGTCCCTGGTAAGTAATACATATAAAGAGATTAAGCCCCAGAAGCAACAGTATTTAGTGTTAGGACCCACCAATATTGGAGTACTTTGACGTAGTGGTGGGCTTAGCATGATATGGCCATATATGTGACTAAATCTCCAATTTTGTTATCTTAGTAAGACAGGTGTTTTTAAGTAGCTTTATTTAAAACTATAGCTTTAAGAGTTTTTCTCCTACCTGCTTTGAGGTGAGTGCGCTGATCTTTGGATTTTGTATATATATATATATATATATATAACCAACAAATAATGAGTTAAGTGTGTATCACTTGTTACCAGGTAGTCAATGGTGAATATTCACTAAAAAGTGAGTTGCAGATGAATCTAGATGTTCTCACCAACATAGTTGTAGGACCGTACTTCGAGAGCTCACCCTGCTAGAATAACTCAGATGGCCATGGATAATGTTAACTTTTTAAAGTGGGAGTTTTTTCCGCTAAAAAAAAGTGACCACATTAACATGAATAAAATGCTTTTAAAATTGTTGTTTGTATCATTAATACTTCATGAGACATTAGCTTACCTTCATGTAAGAATTGTGTACATTTCTGTTCACATCCAGACTGACCAAATTTCGAATGTCCACACTTATAAAGGATGGAGTAGGGAAGTGGGCAAACTTTTGACTTGCTCTACCACTCATGTTTTTAGAAATATATAACATCCTTCGTTTCTCAACTAGGGTTGCCACCACAGCTATTTTTTACCTGCCACATATAACTTTTGCAGGCTGCCTTGCAGGATGTAGAAGTCATATGTGACCAGAGGGAAATCAATTAACTAATCAACATGGATTGACTGATTTCCTTCTGACTTCTACATACTGCAAAAGTTATACGTGACTGGTAAAAAATGGCCAAGGTGGCAACCCTAGTCCGTGCCACACTAATAGAAGGGTGATCTATACTTAATTAATTTCATTATATTACCTGTGCTTTACTTAGTTTAATTGTTGTTGGAAACAGTGTCCAGGTGACCGTCTCACTACATGGTGGAGTGGTGAGTGATCCTTGATATCGATAATAATGCTTGAGATCAGTACTGTCTGGAATAAGATCTTCGATTTTGATATTGTCAACCACGGAAGCTTTATCTAGGGTGCAAAAAGAAATTAACATCACATACATTTTTTGCAGGGGCAGGATATTTTTATATATTTATGGGGCCAGCGGAAGTCAACTGGCCCCAGGATTGTGGGGGAGCTTTTATTTTTGTTCTTTTTATTTAAGTTTTAATTTCAATTTGCCTTCTTATCAAAGCGGATTGAACTGTTCGTAATGGAATTTGAATTGTATTCGGGCTGACCGCTGCATATTGTGCTGCAAAGTTGTCTCTTGAAGACCTAAACATTGCTTGCTGTGAGAAAGTAGAATGTCTATAATGTCTCATGTTTATGGCACCATTGCAAATGAACTGCTACAATGGAGAACATATCATTTGCATCCAGTGCCACCAAATGGTATAATAAATATAAGATATCACAGACACAAGTAAAAAAAACTTTTTTTCTCTTATTCTTTACAATTCTCTTAAAAATTCCCTTTTATGTTCTACATTCTCACTGTAAATTCTGTTTCAGTGATAAATCGAAAATTGTATTTGTCCAAACCTGTAAGACAATATTTATAACTGGGCATGCATATTTCATAGTTGCCAACTGTCCCGTTTTTGCTGGGGCAGTCCTTTGCTGTGCTGCAAAGTGTCCCTGGATATTTATTTCAAATGTTGGCAACTATGCTATTTCAGACTTCTATATAAAGGAAAGGGTCTACTCAATAAAGAGATAATTGCAGGGAACTGAGATGGGAATTTCAAACTTAAGACCAAAGTAGACCAGTTGGAAAAATGATCATTAAGCTGCATTGGAGAACTATTCCAACTTGGCTACATTGGTCTTAAGTTTGAAATTCCCATCTCAGTTCCCTGCAATTATCTCTTTATTGAGTAGACCCTTTACTTTATATAGAAGTCTGAAATATCATAGTAGCCAACATTTGAAAAAAATATCCAGGGACACTTTGCAGCACAGCAAAGGACTGTCCCAGCAAAAACAGGACAGTTGGCAACTATGAAATATGCATGCCCAGTTATAAATATTGTCTTACAGGTTTGGACAAATATAAATTTAAATTTATCACTGAAACAGAATTTACAGTGAGAATGTAGAACATAAAAGTGCATTTTTAAGAGAATTGTAAAGAATAAGAGAAAAAAAGTTTTTTTTTACTTGTGTGTTTTAATGTCTCTTGTTCTAACTAAATATCAGTATTTCATTGACAATTGCAAACCATTCGAAAGTCTACGTGAGTTTGATCACTTGAATGCTCAAAAGAAGGATATATTTGTTACAAACCTTTGCTGGTTTCACACAAATACATCATACTTGAAACATGTTCTTGGTTCATACCTTTGTCGACGATATTACTTAGTGCATCAATTAGATTTTTATAGTTTGCATTGTCTTGTTCTGTCTCCTGTTAAGAAAATAAATTATAAAGTAAATAACATGGACTGAAAAGTCAACTCTGGAAAATGTAGTCATTACTTTCTAAACTCAAACAGATGGAAAGATAGTTTAATGCATCTTTTAAAAGTTATGTTGAGTTTTTTGTATGTATTCAAGTAAATTTCCCTGTTGATAACTTTTTGTTTTTTTCAGCAGCAAACCAATCTACTCAGGGGTTTATTCAGAGAGCTCTGATTTTCTATATGAAAACCAGTACTCCGAATGTAACCATAATTCATATAATTTGGATGATCCAAATGGCTCTTTAAATTGGGCCACTCAGGGATTATTGAAATGACAAGTTGGCAAGAAATTCCTGTACTGCCCACCGAACCAGCTTTGTCCACATATCACTTACAGTAGTAGCAGAGGTGAAAAGTGTTTGCTGGCTGTGGTAAGATGTCCCTTCACTGGAAGTAAGAGGCCTAGGCCAATTCCTGGAAAACAGCCCCATTCTATTCCAGCATGACTGTGCCCTGTGCACAATGCATGGTCCATAAAATTGGATGAGTTTGGTGTGTAAGTAATTGACTGGGCCACAGAGAGCGCTGACCTCCACCCTATTGTACACTTTCGGGATGAACTGGAACGGAGATTGTGAGCCAGACCCTCTTGTCCAACATCAGTGCCTGACCTCACAAAAGCTCTACTGGATGAATGGGCAGAAAATCCCACATAAACACTCCAAAATCTTTTGGAAGGCCTTCCAAAAAGAGTGAAAGCTGTTATAGTTGCAAAGGGGGGACCAACTACATATTAATGTCTATGTATTTAGGATGCAATGTCATAAAAGTCTCTGTTGGTGTAATGGTCACATGTCCCAATATTTTTGTCCATATAGTGTATAAAATATAATTTCATGGCATAATTAAACACCTTCGCTATCTACACATTTGGAGAGGTTTTACATTTATATATATATTTGTATTAAAGTTTACTTACTTCATAAAAGAACCCAAGGACAGCCAGGTCTTGTTTTGTGCTTGCTGTGTTGTTGTTAACAATATGAAGCTATAAAGAAGCCAGCAGTTAGTACGTTTTGCAGAAACTCAGCCATGATCTATTTGCTTACATGTTCTTGAAGCATCAATATTTTGCTTAATGCTCATTCACATTGGATTTTTTTTTTTTTAAATAACTAGAGACATTTCAATTTTATTACATTTTCTAGCTCTGCTTAAATAATCAGGCTATTTTTGTATTGGCCTTGTCAATGCTCCTTCACAGTCTTATGCTGCATATAGTTTGCTAGAGATATTAGCTATACGCTAATAAGTAAACCACAGACACAGAAAGTAGTTGTGGATCATAGCACCACTTGATTAGGAGGTCCACTGTTTGGGGGAAAAATGGCAAATGCCAAAAAAGGTAGACTGTTTTGGGGCACTGAAGCTGTTTCGTGGCAAATTAAAATAAAAAGCCGCACCTTTAAGAAAAAAAAATGTGCTTGCCGGCAGAGACGTGGCTTGGGAGATCGGTAGACCACCGCTCTGCCTGCACGCCTGTTCGGCTCCCAGTACGATATGACGGGGAGGTGCTGACAGGTCACCTGACCTGGCGCTCTGACATCAGACACGCGACGGGTCATGTGACCTATCTGTACTCACCGTTCGGGGAGCCAAACAGGCATCATGGTAGGACATCATGCTGCCTGCCACTACCTACCAGGGACCAGGGTAAGTCCTGGGGTGATGGAGGCATGCAATGGGGTTGATGGGGACATGTAATGGGGGTGATGGAGGCATTTAATGGGGTGATGGGGGCATGTAATGGGGGTGATGGAGGCATGTAATGGAGTGATGTAATGGGGTGATGGGGGCATGTAATGGGGGTGATGTAATGGGGTGATGGGGCATGTAATTGGGTTGATGGAGGCATGTAACGGGGTGTGCAAAGTTGGTAGGAGGGTGCCCGAATTTTGTCTGCCTAGGGCAGCACAAAACCAAGATGCACCACTGGATCATACAAAACTAATCTCATGTTTGCGTGACTAAAATAATAGATCATGGACATTGCTTATCTAGATTTCAGTAAGGCTTTTGACAGTCCCACAAAGACGCCGTATCAATAAAATGCAAATTTTGAGTTTGGATTCCAATATAGTTGAATAAATAAGGTAGTGGGTGAGATAACAGATTGTAATCAATGGAGTATAATTGGAGCAAGGTCTTGTTACTAGTGGGGTATCTCAGGTATCTGTCCCCATTCTCTTTAATAATTTAAATTAATGATATTGCAGAAGGCCTTCTAGTAAGGTATGTCTTTTTGCTGATGACACAAAAATTTATATTATTGATGTTCCTGGAGGGATAAGCCAAATGGCAAATAATTAAGGTAAACTAGAAAAATTAAAGTTTTTTTCTGAATAGTGCGAGGATGTAAAATTGGGGGGCGAGGTTTAGTCAAAATCGCTATCCTCACGTTTTAGTGAATAGCCCTCATGGTCATGGTTCTTCTCTGCTGACACAGTCTATGTTTCTATGTTAGTTAGCTAGTGTCTGAGAGTATAACTATACTTGCAATGTTTGCGTATATATATTGCTCATATAGCAGGCATCTGCATGCTTTTTCCTCCTGGTGTCCAACTAGTATAGTCAGGTCAGCCAGTTTTTTTGCTTTATGATGTCTGGGGGGAAACCAATGAATTCATTTCAGCAAGGCATCCCATAGGAATTAATTAATTGAGTTCCCTCTGAAAACACATGATTCATTCATTCTACAGGGTAGCATATACAAGTTTTAAGTAGTAGGTGATGTAGAGGTAGATCTGTTAAGGTTAATAGCAAGAGAATAGTAACAGTTCAGAAGGTGTGGTTGAGAAAGTAGGTTGCCTTGGGTCAGCACTGTCCTAAGCGCGAAGCGAGTGCCTAGGCGGCACTTGCCGTGTTTGCCTCTGGGGGGCGGCACAAAAATAAAATTTAAAAAAAATGTTTAATAAAAAAAAGTTGCCCCTTTAAGAAAAAAAAACTTGCTTGCTGGCAGAAATCTCCCATCAGAAGATCTCCCATCACAACCGCTCTGCCTGCAAGCAGGCTGCAGAAACCTCCGTGCTGCCTGTTCAGCCTCCAGTGCAGTATGATGGGGGAAGGGCTGACAGGTCACGTGACCCAGCACTCTGACGTCAGACACACGCTGGATCACGTGAGCTATCTGAACTCACCGCGCGGGGAGCTGAATAGGCAGCATGGAAGACACCATGTTGTCTGCCACTAACCACCAAGGGCCAGGGTAAGTCCTGGGGTGAGGGAGGATGGGGGCATGTGATGGGGATGATGATGCATTTAATGTGTGTGCATGTGGGTGATGGGGCATGTAAAGGGGTGATAGGTCATGTCATTGGTGTGCAACGTGGGTGATGGGGCATGTCGTGTGTGTGCAATGTGGATAGGGGGGGTGCCCAAATTATGTCTGCCGATGGCAGCACAAAACCAAGATACACCACTGACTAAGGTACACGTAATAAAACAGCTGAAAATACATTTTGGTCAGAGTGGCCCCATAATAATATTGTCTTAAACATTCTGAAAATTATTCATACCTCCATTGGAAATCTTTCACCATTAATGGAATGTTCGGATCCATCGGTAGTTTCACTGCCCCAGTGGAAATGGAGCTGAATGGTATAATAAGTACCTGTGAGTCCTCCGCCTGTAATTTTCATATCGTGTGCACTCAGCTTTACTTCAGCTGGGGATCAATCATCATGTTAATAGTCACTAAGTGCAAAAGGCAAATAGCTATAAACACAGAAATTTACAATGGAAATTATATTCGTGAATTTCTAACATCTAGATTGTTCAAAAACAAGTTCACAATTATTTAATTAGATTAAAGTTGAATACGATAATAGCATAAACATATGGTATTGTCTCTAACAATTCACCAGTATTTCTAGAGCTTTGTGCTTCAGCATTGCTGTCAGAACCAATCCCAAATAATATTTAAATGGCAGGATTAAGTCTAATTTGGCATTGTTTGGTTAAGAACTAACTAAGCTAAGTAATGACATATTGTTGGCTTGATATGCAAATTACATTTTTCCCATTGAAAAGTAGTTCATTTGTGCATTTAGCCACATGTGATGTCATAAATAGGGGTCACCACAGGCACATTTAAAACCATTCTTTTTCCCAGTTGGATAGATAATTTTTTATATTTTTTATTCTCTACAATTTACAGTATATGCAATGTTTACATTATGGAGAGCATAAAATACTATGCTGATAGACCTCAGGGAAGCTGTTATATATCTTGATAAATGACCACACCGCCATCACTAAAAAAAGGGACGGATGAGATCCATATAGTGGACTTGGTGCACTCATGATCATTGCAAAGGAAAAAACAAGTTGTTCTGTCATGATATAATTTCCATACTCCAATACCAAATAGCAATGACACAAACAGAATCAAAATACAGACCTTGTTTACCAAAAATTCTTCCAGCCAAGTTAATGCTGATTCACCAAACCAAAGCGAGTCCATAAGTGTGATATCATTGAACAGGTGGCCAAAGCAACTTACAAGATTTATCCCAATCGCGCCATTGGTACATCATGTAAAAATGTGCAGATGGCGACATTAGATCATTTCCGCTGCTCTAATGGTTTTCCCATTCTTCCTCAACATCGTTGATTCGACTTCCACATCACATAATTGCTCCTAGGAGCTATCACATTGGTTAAGTCAAAGCAAATGTTTAGAGAAAATTCGTGCACTCCCTATCCAAGTTGCACACCTACGACCTGCCCCATCAACCACGCTGCACACCCACGACATGCCCCCATTACCCGCATTACATGCCACCATCACCCCCATTAATGACCCATTACATGATCCCCATCACACATCCCATTCAGACTCACATCATGCTCATACTCCCATCACACTCAGTCATAAAGACAGACTAGCATCACACTCAGTCACAAACGCACACTCCCATCACACTTAGCCTCACACACACTCCCATCCCACTCAGTCACGCACTCAGACTCACATCCCACTCAGTCACAAACTCAGACTCCCATCACTCTCAGTCACACACAGACTCCCATCACACTCAGACTCACATCAGACTCACATGACACTCACAACAGCCGCTTTTTTTTACATTGTAATCACCCTACCTGCTGCTGTTTTCTGGAAGGAAAGGGGGCGGAGACATTACCCTCACACTTCCGACGGGGAATAAAGGTGTATGAACAAGCAGGGAGGGGAAGTGAGGGAGCCAAAGAGTGAAAAACGGCACCAGGTGAGGGGAGGAAGGAAAACAGCGGTGGGGGCAGGAGCAAAATGTTTGAAACACCTGAAGGGTGGTAGGGGGCAGTGTGCTTTGCCGCCCTCTGCAAAGTTCCGTTGCCCGAGGCGAGTGCCTTGTTTGCCTCGCGGAAGATACACTACTGTTGACAGTGTGTCTCTTCCCTTCTCTCCTCACATGTGATTTGTAAGGAAGAGAGACAGTGATATATTGTTTCTGTGCCTGTTTCTTGAGTACAAAAGATCTTCCTTTTTTAAAATACATATATGGTTTAGCCCTTTCCCTGCAATGTCCCTGTTTAGGCCAGGGGTCAGCAACCTATGGCTCGCTGGCCAAATTATCCGGCCCACATTTCAAGTTTAGATATTGTTTATTATGTTAGTGATGGAGAAGCCAATGCTGTTATTGCCGAGCCGCCTGCGTTTATTTCATTGAGCCTCCTCATATGACAGCAAGTCATATCTGGCGGCTATTTTACATCGTCCTGGATACTGTGTGCAGGAGGGAAGATTGTATAAAAAAAGATGGCCACCCACACAATAGAGCAGCATCCATGTGAGTAGTGTGGAAGGTGGGAGGAGAGTGTTATGTCTTTCTCAGGCACCTGGTTAGGGAATATGTTTATGGGCAAACTGTGGCATATGTTTATTGGCAAACTGACTGTGGCATAAGTTTATGGGCAAAAAAACTGTGGCATATTTTTGGGCAAACTGTGGCATATGTATATGGGCAAACTGGCATATGTTTATGGGTGAACTATGGAATACTTTGTTAGCAAACTTTAGAATATTTTATGGGCAATCTGTGGCATATGTTTATGGGCAAACTGTGGCCTATTTTATGGACTAACAGTGGCATATTTATGGAAAAACTAACTGTGGCATATTTTAATGTATGTAAATTAGGCTTGAAGAAAATCCGTTACAGGATTGAAACGTCGCCAAGTGTGTGAATAAAGTTTTTCACTTCACACCGAGTGCTGGTGTCTGTATTGATTATTTCTGCAGAAAAAAGATGGCTGTCCGCACAGTATAGCAGTAATCATGTGAGTAGTGAGGAAGGTGGGAGGAGGGTATTATTTTTTTATAGGGCACCTGGTTGGGGCATAGGTTTACAGGCAAACTGAGGCATATGATTATTGGCAAACTAACTGGGGCATATGTTTATAAGCAAACTGTGGCATATGTTTATGGGCAAACTGTGTCATATTTTATGGGTAAACTGTGGCATATGTTTATGGAAAAACTGTGGCATATTTTATGAGCAACTAACTGTGGCATATGTTCATGGACCAAGTGTGGCATATGTTCATGGGCAAAGTGTGGAATATGTTATGGGCAAACTGTGGCATATTGTATGGGCAAACTAACTGTGGCATTTGTTTATGGTCAAACTGTGGAATAATGTATGGGCAAACTGTGGCATATACTTATGGGCAAACTGTGGCATATGTTTATGGACAAACTAACTGGCATAGTTTATGGGCAATCTGTGGCATGTGTTATGGGCCAACTGAGGCCTTTTTTATGGGAATACTGTGACTTATTTTATGGGCAAATTGTGGCATGTTTCATGTGCAAACTAACAGTGGCATAATTGAATGGGTACTTGGCGGGGGAATGTGTTAATGGACAAATTGGCATACTCAATGGGAAAACTGACAGTGGTGTATTTTAATGGACATCCAGTTGCGGTATTGTTAATGGGCAAAGTGTGGCATATTTTAATAGGCAAAATGACACTGTGGCATCTTCTGCAGGGGCAGTTCTGTGGGCGCAAATTGACATTGTGGCATGATCTGTGGAGAAAATGTGTGTGCATTCCAAGTGCTGTGGGTACAAAATGGGGCTATGTAAAGTCCTTTAGGTACAATGTGGGTGCAGAGAAAGGAAATAAAAACAAGAAAATCATTTTTTCAATAACATTTTTATTACAAATACAAATAGTTGTATATAATATTATAAAGTTCAAATAAGTATAAATGCAACTACTTATCTATATACATATACCGTATTTATCGGCGTATAACACGCACTTTTTCTCCCTGAAAATAGGGAGAAAATGATGGGTGCGTGTTATACGCCGAAAAAAAAAAAAACTTACCTCGTTCCTGCTCTGTCCCCCGGTGCTCTGAAGCTGCGTGGCTGTGAGGGAAGCGTTGTGAGCTTCCCTCCAGCCGCGCGGTCAATAAAGTCTGTTTTTTTAAAACAAACTTTATTGACCGCGCGGCTGAAGGGAAGCTCACAACGCTTCCCTCACAGCCACGCAGCTTCAGAGCACCGGGGGACAGAGCAGCAAAGAGGCAAGTGCTGAGCTATGGGGAAGGGGGGGGGGAGGAGGGTGGCATAACGAGCATACTAAGGGGCAATATCCTGGCATATTGGGTGCAATATCCTGCATATTAAATGGCATATTGGGGGCAATATCCTGCATATTAAATGGCATATTGGGGGCAATATCCTGCATATTAAATGGCATATTGGGGGCAATATCTGGCATATTAAAATGGCATATTAGGGGCAATATCCTGCATATTAAATGGCATATTGGGGGCAATATCCTGCATATTAAATGGCATATTGGGGACAATATCCTGCATATTAAATGGCATATTGGGGGCAATATCCTGCATATTAAATGGCATATTGGGGGCAATATCCTGCATATTAAATGGCATATTGGGCTTCAAAGTTCTTAATTTAAGTTCTTAAGTTTTTTTTCCTGAAATTTCCTTCTTAAAATTAATTGCGTGTTATACGCCGGCGCGTGTTATACGCCGATAAATACGGTATATATATATTTTCATATAGATATATGTATGTCTGTATATAAAAGCATACAGGTCTGATCCTGGGCGGGAGCACAAGGTCCACCACACCCAGGATGTGGAGCAGAGGTGAGCAGAGGTGCTGTTTTAGGGAGCTCTCTTTCTAACAGCACCTCGATTCGAGGTGTGGCCCGCAGGTGAGTGCCTGCAGTAACCACACCACTGTTCGAATAAGCGCAGCACATGGGGGGCATGCTCTGCCCCATCTTGCTCTGAGACTGGGGGAGCGTACGATGTTAGCTCTGACATCGAGCGATCAGATGAAATAAAATTCCGGTGTTCTGCCTCTGCAGCAATAGGAGCAATCTGAATCCTTCCCTGAAAATAAAGGTAAATGGGGGGAAAGGGGGACAACAACAAGGTTTTTTCTTTGGTAAAATTGGTTAAAAAAAAAAAGTTTGTAAGAGTGTGTGTCACTGTGTCTAATTGTGTGTGTAAATGTCATACTTCCCAACTGCCCAGCTTTGACCAGGAAAGTTCTCATTTGAGAGCTCTGTCCAGCTGTCCCATCATGCTCTACCACTATACCTCTTTTCAGGACAGAGAATGGGCCTTGCGCTACAGGGTGCCCGTCCCTGTCTATCCAAGGTTGTGTTGGAGCACGTCTTTCTTTTCTGTCCGGGAATGCCCATCCTCCTGCCCTCCTCCTGCTTGCTCACCTCCTCTTACTGTGCTCAATAATGTCTGTGAAGCCCCACCCTCCTGCTCTTCCCCTGCCTGTTCTCCTCCTCTGACTATACTCAATAGTATCTCTGAAGCCCTACCATCCTGCCCTTCACCATGCCTTCTCACCTCCTCTCATGGTTCTTCCTGCCTCTTGGACTCCTAACAGCAGCCATATTCACAGGCAAGTGTGTGTGTATTAGGGAATATTAATGTGTGAGTGTGTATTAGTGAGTGTGTGTATTAGTGAGTGCTACATCAAGGGCTTACGGGCAATACACCAGCCCTTTAAAAAAAGAAAAAAACTGGAAAAAAAATTGAAAAGAAAAAAAAGGGGGCAGCTGCCCAGGGCCCATTCATTCCTGTGGGTCCAAAGCAGCTGCCCCTTGGGCCGCAACATGGTCCTGCTTCCCGCGTGCCTGACTCACACAGAGACAGTCCCGATCGGACAGCAGCCAGCAGTCCACATACAACACGCAGTATGTGTGTAGGAAACACCGCAGAGGAGACTGCAGGGGACAAGCATCATCCAGGTAAGAACTGAGGAAGAGGGGGGGGGGGGATTTTTTTATTGGCCAAATTATCAGTGGCATATTAATGGATAAATTATCAGTGGCATATTAATGGACAAATTATCAGTGGAATGTAAATGGTCAACTTATCAGTGGCATATTAATGGACAAATTATCAGTGGCATATTAATTGTCAAATTATTAGTGGTTGTGGCATATTAAGTCTTGGATGCAATGCAGGTAATGGGGCAGCAGCAAATCCTGGATGTGCAATACAGGTGATGCGGCATGTCCTGGGGTGTATTTAAATCATTGGCATGATATACAAAGACCTGGATATAATTACTTTGGGAGGGTAGAACTCACTACTTCACACTCACATAACATAGCACTATCTCACACAGTCATGTCCACCCAGCAATTTGGTTTTTTTTCCCCTATAACTCGCAAAAAACTGCAGAAAAACATTGAAAGAAGCATATTTCTGAACTCAGAACTAAATTTAGAAACTATTTAGACAGGGTCTTTTTTATTTTTGTATTTGTGTAAATAATTTTTTAGGTCAAAGTTAGAAAAAGTGTTGTTGTTTTTTTTTTTTTCATCGTATTTTATGCTTTTTTTGTAGTAAATTATCAGATATGATGAACATAATGGAATATAGTGATAGCCCTTCTTATGACGATAAAAACAACTTATAATTTGTGTGGGTACAGTATGTGAGACAGAAGAAAATTACAGCTAAACACAAACACCCCAGATATGTCAAAACCGCCCTTGTCACCAAGGGAAAGACAAGGTCAAAAGGTCTTGTCACTAAGGGGTTAAGTCCTCTGAAATAATGACCCAAATATCCTTTTCCTCAGACATTGGTGTCAGTACTGTATCAAATATCCTATACTCTACCCTCGGGTTTTTACATCCAAGGTGCATTATCTTGTACTTATCGGGTCTGTCTTTATAGCGGGACAAACCAAGCAGCTGCCCAGTAGGCCCGCTGCTGATGTAAAAAAATGTGTTACAACTCCGGATGTTAATTGTACTATTTGAGCAGCACTACTGCATAGTACAAGAGCCTGCTGGGCATGAAGGTGTGGCCCGGATAAGATTGGCAGCAGTAGCCACACCTCCAAGACAGCAGCTGACGCTTAACCCACACACACGAAATTATCATTGTACCGAGTGTCATATGACATTCCGCCACTCCACACTGTGTGAACTGCAGCAGGAGATGGTCTGCACCTACAGAGAATGCACAGAACATGCTGAGCTTCCCTGGACCATACCTCTCCCTGCCAGTCAAGAAAGCTGTAATGATAGGTAGAAGGGTTGAACTTGATGGACGTGTGTCTTTTTTCAACCTAAATTACTATGTAACTATGTAACTATGTAAGGTAAAGAAGCAGGGAGGGGGACATAAATTAAAATATGAAATTCTCTTTTAAAGAATAAAAAAAACTGTGTGTGAGTATGTTTGAGAGAGAGAGAGACAGCGTGTGAGTGTGCAAGAGAGAGCCTGTGTTTGAGAAAGAGAGAAACAGTGTATTTGAGAGAGAGACCGTGTGTTTGAGAGAGAGAGAGACGGTATGTTTGAGAGACCATGTGTTTTAGAGAGAGACAGTGTGTGAGTGTGTTTGTGAGAGAGAGAGAGAGAGAGAGAGAGATAGTGTGTTTGAGAGAGAGACAGTGTGCCAATGTGTTTGAGAGACAGAGAGATAGAGACAGTGTTTGTGAGAAAGAGAGGCAATGTGTGTGAGAGAGAGACAGAGAGAGAGAGAGAGAGAGAGACAGTGTATGCATGAGAGAGAGGCAGTGTGTGTGTGTGTGTGTGTGTGAGAGAGGGAGAGACACTCTATGTGTGTGTGGGGAGGGGGACATTGTGTGTGTGTGACACTGCAACATTGTGTCACTCACCTGATCCCCTCACATCGCTTGTCACCTCCTTCCTCACGCCGTGATAGCTCTCATGTTGTTACGGCAGCCATGTTTTTGGAGTCAGTAAGTCACTAGTGACTTCTGGAGACGTTTTTCATCTACGGTGGCCATGTTTTTGGAGTCTGTTTGCTCTCTATACAGACTTCAAATAGATGCATTCATTTTTGTTTTATTTTCGGTTTTACTTTCTTTCTATCACTAGGGAACCTCTTCTATTGTAATATATATGCATATATATTTTAGTGTTCTATATTCTTTTTGTTTTTTCCTGTTCCTCGTTCCTGACACACCCATCTCCTTCTCCATTGGTCTATGCTAATTACTTCCTATATTTATTCACCTGTTCAATCGTTTTCTAGTTGCCTGTGCAAAGAGTTCTCTCTATTTTTGGGCTATTGTTATATTTCGTCTGACTTCTGATATTGACCCTTGGCTTGTTTTTTTACTCTGTTTTGATCTCTGCCTGCATCGACCCCGGATAGTACCTTGACTTCGTTTGATCTCTGCCTGCCTCGAATCCTCAGCCTGTTTTTGACTTTGCTTGACTTCTGCCTGCCTCGACCCCCTGGCTTGTTCCTCGACTCCGCTTGTTCTCAGCCTATTTATATCATCAACCTGTTCCAGTCTGTCTTGTCTCCTGTGCTGCTCAGAGTACTCACATTCCTGGTTACCTCTAGGTTGTACTTGTGCCGCACAAGCCCCTGGCAAAACATTACCCTGGGCTCAACCTTCGGGTACATATTTGTCAGGGTGAACACCACAAAGTACTTCCCAAGAGGTGATCTTGCAACAAGGGTCCCTCCTCCTGGGTGTCACTGGTACACTGTAACACATTGTGTGTGTGTGTGAAGCAGTGTGTGTATGTGTGTCTGTGACACACTAACACTGAACAATACTGTGAGTTTTATTGCTGTGAAGTCTGTGATACAAACAAATTGCTTGTTACTGTGAATCTGTGTTTACATTATACCAAGTAACATGAAGTTTGTGTGTATCACATATATATACACACACATAGATGCATACATGAATAAATGAATATGACCCATGCATACATAATTTTTTGATGAAGTGGCCCACTGCAGAACAAAATTGCAAACCCCTGCCCTACTGTAAAATATTTGCCCTGCGTAATATCAGTGCCATATATCATTAGTGTAACATTGCTGTATTTTAATTGATTGCTGCCAGTGCCTACCCTATGCAAAATCTCTCTAATATCAGTGTATACTTTTATAATATAGGCATGCAGTACTTTTATTGCAGTGTTGCGTAATAAGAAGGTATACCTTTTGCAGCCATATATAAATTTTATACACTGCAATTATACACTTATTATATATTGGAATAAAAGTAGTCAGTGCCTAAATTACAAAAGTATACCTGAATATTAGAGAGCACTTACATATTCTAGGCATCAGTCGTGTTGGGTGTTATCACTGTACTCAGAAGATGTTGATGAACACTTACTGGGGTGTTCTGTGGCAGTAATATATTCCAGGATCTGTAATTGCATAACTGAAGTACAATGTGTGTGTAAAAAAACACAGAAAAAAATAGTGGTATCATTAATGCATGGAAAGTTGTAAAATACCACCATTTGACATATCCTGGAGAGTCTACTTTTAAAAAATTTATGTTTTGATGGAGGTAAATTGCACTGGCTGGCTTAAAAATGCCCCAAATAGGACATGGGCGCAGGATAACTAAATGAAGAAATTCCATGTTGGAAAACTGAAATACACTCCTCCCAAATGAGGCCTATGCATGGGTGGCATCCTTATGCTTAGGAGATGGTGCTGAACATCAGCTGAGGTGTTTGATAGTAACCCTTTAAATTCCCAGTAAATGTATACCTGAATTACATTCTGTGTCAAAACAAAACACAATTTTTGTTTATTACCTCTGCAAACTTTGGCAAAAATGACTACATGAAAAGTGTAAAAATACCCCAAGTTTAATACTCAAGATTGTCCACTTTTGAAAAATATGTACATGTGGGTGGTGATTCAGGGATTCAAGACAGTATATCAATGTTATAATGTCACATTCCGTAATTTTGAAAGCAAGTTATAAAAAAATAAATAACTTAAAAACATGAGGTACTCCCAAACTCAAGACAAATATTTGAATCTATTTAACAGTTTTTTCCCATCATCTCTTGTACATTGGCAAAAGATGTTTCAATTTTCCACCATATTTCATTATTTATTTTATATATTTATAATAAATTATTTGATATGATCACACTAATGGGATCTAAAGAAATCCCTTCTTATGCTGAAAATAACAATCATTGTCCAGAACTACCTCAAACTTTCAAAAAGCCTTCTAAAAAGGGGTTAAGCGCTCAAGACAATTTATTTACATGGCACCAACAATTCTGAGTACAAAGCATAGACTAAGTTATAGACTAATACATAAAGTAGGGGAAACCCTTCTACTCATTTTAGTGGACATAAACTATAAAAAAAAAAAATCTGATATTACCTGGTAAAAAAAAGTTGGATATGGCTTACAGTTATTCATTGTTTGTATCATGAAGAAATGTAGAATACTAGATCATTTTTCCTTTGCAATTCCTATGAGTTTGTACATTTTTCTTTATTCTATGCTGTGTTCAAATGAAGCACATTCCTCTGGTACTGCAGGTGTAATGGTTTCTTCCACAGGTCTTTGTCATTTTGGAGGTTTGTAAAATCTTTATACCTGACCTCTGTACCATTCAATTTATTATACAAATTAAGCCATAGCTGTAGCTTACTTACCAGAATGGCCATTATTTTCTATCTCATATTCATGTTCAATATCAAATCCTTCAAAGGTAAATGGCTTGAGACTGGTGTTAATGCTTAATTTGCTGGTAGCAACATTAATTGGAGATTGATTTTTCCCACTACAAGTAGTGTAATGTTCACCCCATTTCCGGGTTCCTATAGAAGGGGAGAGAGATACAGAATATTTGGAAATGTTATGAGATTGAGTATGATGCTCTACCTGCTAATGTTTCTACTGAGACAGAAGATCAATGAAAAGGTTGTGAAATAAGAGCTAGGAGATGGGTATCATGTGACAGAGAGGAAATCTGGGTAAAACTGTGTTATGCACCTAAACCCTTAAATGTTTATGCAGTTTATTGTTTTGAGGTTTTCTGCTGTTACAGTGCTGTACTGCACACCTTAATGGTAATACAAAAGAAAAGCTCAGCTGGATGGAGCATAGATAAATGTTTGAAAGTCAACACTTTTTAAACTGTGCATTATGCACGGCCAACTCTCTTCTAGCAGGAACTAACCACGTTTTTCCACGCACAATACATAGGTGTATTGGTAAGAATGTTCATCTTACTCCACCTCACCTGCAACTCACCTGCTAGTGAATAGACCTCCGTGACAATTTAAAAAGTGATTGCTTGTGCTTATTTTGGAAAAACGAAAGAATTAAAAAAAAGATTTAATGCAACTGATCTGCGCTCAGAAATTCCTTCAACATATGGTGACTGATTACATTAATAATATTAAGTCATTTTTTTACCTGGACAATCTGCGTTTGCTATAATGTCATAGCACCAGTCTGCACCTACAATGACAAAAACAACAATAAAATTAGAAGGATTATAAACCGTAGCTTGCTGCACCTAGAGGGATACCAGCCGTACCACACTGACGGAGCCAATGAAGGCCGAAACGTACGTCTGTGGTTGCTGTATTCTTCGTGCAGAGGAGACATATTTAGGCTATTTGGATCTGGACTGCCCTTATGGGTGGGACCAGTCTGATATGCTAATGGGGAGGTTTCCTCTGTAATGGTGCAAACTAGCAAAAAACTGTGATTCCTCTCCCGAGTAGGTTACATCCTATAGGGCTGGCTATTTCAGCTTTTGCCCGTTCTCACTGAGAGGGATCCCACATCTTCATTTTTGATTATAAACCGTACCGTCAAAAATGTATTTTCCAAATAATGGCATAGCAGGTAATCCTTAAAAATGCAGACCCTGGGGTCTATTCCGTAAACTATGAACTATGGTGAAAATTATAACATAATAGAAAAAAATCAGGTAAAACTGGCAAGTTGGAGAAAGTTTCTAACGCAATAATTAATGCATCATTTTTGCTAACTGATTTTTGGTTTAGTGAATATATAGTATTTAGGTTTCAACAGAGGGTAACCATATCATTAGCAGTACAATCCCATGTAACAATGTGGACATTCCAATGTGGACATTCTCTGTTGGTCTTCAGGGCAGCCTGGATGTTGCCTCTGTAGAGGAGGCTGGGGGTTGGCCAGATCAGGCTAAACTGAGGTGGAGGATCCAGTCTTTGAAATAATAATACATACTGAATACCTCCTCCTCCCCCCCATCCAGATCAGTGCTCATTGGCAGAACAGCTACAGATTTTCTTCGACCCCAACCATAGTAAAATTCATTCTTACAGCACCTCATTCTCATTAACCCACCCTAATGTCAGCCCCTCAGTGTCATATCACCATGCCACTCATTTCAGTGCCCCTAGTGAGTGCATCCAAAGTTCACAGCATCCCTAAAAACCAGTCATTTCAGTAGCACCTCTGTTGCACGAATATCATTAATAAGAATCCCCTGAGGTTTCCCTCTGTTGTGATACATTACTAAAAAAAAACAAGCAGCCAATGACTATAAGGGATGGCGGTCCCTTACTGACTATGCACCCAATGGCATCAGCCCTAACTTGAGTCAAACACAGGTCCAACTGATGCCCAAACATATGAGCATTTGCTCACTTAGGATCCAGTAACTAATAACAAGTTGTTCAAACATATGAGTAGTAATTGCTATTCAAAACTAGTACAATATATTCATTTTGCGATATCTCTTTGACTTGTCATTTTCCATTACCATTTTCATGGAATACTGAATGAAGATCCACTATATTACTTCTAAAAATATTACACCTCTCATGCCTTTTGATTAGCAGTTGAAAGGCATCAATTCTTTATAAACAGAATACTGGCACAGAAGCCACACTAACAAAACAAACATTTATCAACTCAACAAATAACCCTTTCACATTACAATGTAATGCCACCTTAACTGTTGTGCTATCAAAATTAATTTGCTACAGTAACCAGTTATGGTTCACCTAGCAGCATAACATGTCAATGGATGATAAATCCATTCATTCTTTTTTCCTTTAAATAACTATCACTATTTACTAGAAGTTACCTTTACTGTTCTATATTTTTGAAAAATGCAAAAAATTTTAAAAAGCCCACTGCACCAGGAAAATTGCCACAGCAAAAGTTTTTTTAATCTTGATCTAAAAAGTCATTTACCCCCCCCCCCCCTATGTTTAAGAAAATGAGCACAGGCTTGCATGATTTCTGCCTATACTCCGTTATCATATAGAAAACTGGAGGCGAACTGGCACAATACAATATATTTTTCAACCTTTTTTTGAGGGCCACATTTGTTTTATATTAACTGCTGTTAGGTATGTTTGGTATGTTATAGCAAGGGATATAGGCCTAACAATATGGCTAAGCATCCTAGGAGGGTTGTCCAAAGAAAACCTAGTTATTATTTAGAATATGCAGTACATTCTAAATATATATTTTGAAATATGTACAGCTGCTGTGGATTATGATGACTATGATGTCCAACCAGCATCATGAAAGACTTTTGTTTGGCAGGGCATTATGGGAGCTGTAGTTCAGTCCCTCTAATGTTATCTACAGTGCACATGATGCCTAGTCAAAGGCCTTGGTCTGGCTTATTGTGTACAGATGTAAGTTGTACTATATCACCACTGCAGTGGCGTAGCGTGGGGGGTGCAGGGGGGGCCGGCCGCACCGGGCGCAATATCTGGGGGGGCGCACTAGCCCTATGCGGCCGCGTGGCCGCCAGGGCCGTCTTTAACGCGGGGCAAACGGGGCAGCTGCCCTGGCCCCATTTACTCCTGGGGGGCCCCAAGGCAGCTGTCCCGTGGGCCCCCAGCCCCTGCTGCCGCGTTCACAGCGCATTGCGCTTGTGAATGCTTTTTTCCGGCAAGCCGCATCCGATGGATGCGACGGCCGGAAAAAAAAAAAAAAAAACTGACGCCGGATGTGACGTCGCGATTGGCACAATCTTACTGGGTATCTGATTGGCACAATATTACTGGGAATCTGATTGGCACTATATTACTGGGTATCTGACTGGCACAATATTACTGGGTATCTGATTGGCACTATATTCCTGGTATCTGACTGGCACTATATTACTGGGTATCTGATTGGCACTATATTACTGGGCATCTGATTGGCACTATATTACTGGGTATCTGATTGGCACTATATTACTGGGTATCTGAGTGGCACAATATTACTGGGTATCTGATTGGCACTATATTACTGGGCATCTGATTGGCACTATATTACTGGGTATCTGATTGGCACAATATTACTGGGTATCTGATTGGCACAATATTACTGGGAATCTGATTGGCACTATATTACTGGGTATCTGATTGGCACTATATTACTGGGCATCTGATTGGCACTATATTACTGGGTATCTGATTGGCACAATATTACTGGGTATCTGATTGGCACTATATTACTGGGTATCTGAATGGCACTATATTACTGGGTATCTGATTGGCACAATATTACTGGGTATCTGATTGGCACTATATTACTGGGTATCTGAATGGCACTATATTACTGGGTATCTGATTGGCACTATATTACTGGATATCTGAATGGCACTATATTACTGGGTATCTGATTGGCACAATATTACTGGGTATCTGATTGGCACTATATTACTGGGTATCTGAATGGCACTATATTACTGGGTATCTGATTGGCACTATATTACTGGGTATCTGATTGGCACAATATTACTGGGTATCTGATTGGCACTATATTACTGGGTATCTGAATGGCACTATATTACTGGGTATCTGATTGGCACAATATTACTGGGCATCTGATTGGCACAATATTACTGGGTATCTGACTGGCACTATATTACTGGGTATCTGATTGGCACAATATTACTGGGTATCTGAATGGCACTATATTACTGGGCATCTGATTGGCACAATATTACTGGGTATCTGACTGGCACTATATTACTGGGTATCTGATTGGCACAATATTACTGGGTATCTGATTGGCACTATATTACTGGGTATCTGATTGGCACAATATTACTGGGTATCTGATTGGCACTATATTACTGGGTATCTGACAGGCACAATATTCCTGGGCTCTGACAGGCACAATATTCCTGGTATCTGACTGGCACAATATTATTGGTATCTGACTGGCACAATATTACTGGTATCTGACTGGCACATTATTACTGGGCATCTGGCTGGCACAATAATACTGGGCATCTGACTGGCACAATAATACTGGGCATCTGACTGGCACTATATTACTGGGCATCTGGCTGGCACAATAATACTGGGCATCTGGCTGGCATAATATTACAGGCATCTGGCTGGCACTATATTACTGGGCTCTGACTGGCACAATATTACAGGCATCTGACTGGCATAATATTACAGGCATCTGACTGGCACAATATTACAGGCCTCTGACTGGCACAATATTCCTGGCCTCTGACTGGCACACTATTACAAGCATCTGACTGGCATAATATTACAGGCATCTGACTGGCATAATATTACAGGCATCTGACTGGCACAATATTACAGGCATCTGACTGGCACAATATTCCTGGCCTCTGACTGCACACTATTACAGGCATCTGACTGGCATAATATTACAGGCATCTGACAGGCACCATATTCCTGGGCTCTGACAGGCACAATATTCCTGGGCTCTGACAGGCACAATATTCCTGGTATCTGACTGGCACAATATTATTGGTATCTGACTGGCACAATATTACTGGTATCTTACTGGCACATTATTACTGGGCTCTGACTGGCACAATATTGCAGGCATCTGACTGGCACAATATTGCAGGCATCTGACTGGCACAATATTGCAGGCATCTGACTGGCACAATATTACTAGGCTCTGACTGGCACAATATTACTGGGCTCTGACTGGCACAATATTACTGGCATCCGAAAGTTACAATATTACTGGCATCTGAATGGCACAACAATTATGGCATATGTGTGTGTGTGGGGGGGGGGGGGGGGGGGGGTAACATTAGAGGTACAGGATTGAGGAAGTTGGCTCCATCTAGCCCAGTCTTGGATCATCTCCAGGGTATGGTTCCATTTTGATGTTTAGTTTTTGTTCTTGATATTGTTTGTCGTTTACGATGGTTGTGAGACGACATATAATAGCATGGCCCATGCTAGGTTACTACATGTGTATATTTGTATTCATAGACCTGCTGAAAATGTGGAGAATGTGTGTAATGCATGTTCGCACTCAATAAAGTGTTGGAAAATAAACTTGTATTTATATGCATTTTACTTTAATTACATAAGTATTTTCATAACAAACAATACATGTGCTTGGGGGGTAAGGGTTTCTTTAACTAATCTAGTAGAAGAGACTCGAGTGCTAAAATCCACGGGTTAGGGGGCGCAAATTACTTGCCTTGCCCCGGGTGCTGACAACCCACGCTACGCCACTGCACCACTGAGATGGCGCAGATACACAGAGGGGTAAATAAAGTCTATTTTTTCCTAGGATGGTAAATTTAATTTCATTGGCCTTGCCAACACTGCCTTCAATATCTATTTTTGGCATGCGCATCAATTTCGTTTTCTAGGGTACAACCTTATATCAGTCTAATACTTTTCAATAATAATTTAATCTTTAAGCCTAATTTTGTACCTTCTATAAACACCAGTTACCTCCACAACTACAGCTAAAAAAAATACAAATATTCTCTGAATATCCTTTAAGTCAGTCTGTTCTGTCTGAAAACACCTTAGTATAGAACATACAACATGACCTCTAAGCAGGTGTTTATTACCAGCAGATAAAAGAACTATACCTTACACACAGGACTTCTGTTTAATTAGAAAATTAGCAAAAGATAACTGATGATGGGGGTCGGGGACAGTTTTCTCCCTCTCAGTAGAGATGCTGTTCTCTGTGAGCTAAAGCAAGTTTTTATCAGTTAGAATCCCTCTCCAAGCACTCATAGAAAGCGCAAATGTGCAGTCTCATTTTAGGAAAGTGGATGTTCTACCTTCTGTGTGAGGATGTTATTTGTTTAAATGAACAGTAAGCCACAGGAAAGGCTTATCAGTTTCCAACTTCTCACAAGCTAAAAAGAGTATTTACAAAACAGTTAACGCTGTAATGTTATATTCTGGCAAACTGACAATTTTATTGTTACAGAAGAAGAGCCTACTTTCTTGCCTTTAAAAGTAGCACAAATCATGAAAGCAGATACTTTTCCAAGCTCAATTCAATGTGTGTTTGCTTTTAGCTGGAGTGTAACTCTTCCTACAATATACTTGTGTTGTACAACTGGTACTTTAAGTGGATAAACATATGAGATCATTAATAATAAACATTATTGAAGTTATAATCACTAAGGCAAGTATGGAAGGAATAGTGACAAATATGAAATGAGATTTATTTGTTAAACTGTCACAGGTTTGTTACTTCGGATCCACAAAATGTAGTCTTGGTCTTTTTGGTCTATAGGAAGTCTGGTCAATGGTGTATTGTGTGCTATCAGATTAATGGTAAGTGCTGCAATAACAGAGCACATCCGAAATTCCACATGCTTACATAGTACTTGCCAAGTGTTGCTTATTTACTGAAATAATAAAGTACAAGGCCTGTGTGCGTCTAAGGGATAAAGTATGTCTTCTTTCCTGTGTTATGTACCTTGACTTTAAAGGCAAGCTTTTATCAAGGAGAGGGTAATGTTCAGATGGCGTCACGTAAGGTACAGTTAGAGGTAAAACACATAAAGCCGATATGCCATTCAAAGATTACAGGTCTGCTTTGATTATAGATAAATCGTTGATCTGTACATTGTGGTGGCAATTCCACATGTACAGATCAACAGATATATACTTTAGCTTGGTTGGTATTTATAGAGATCCAAAGGATATATTAATCACTTAGAAAGCAACTGTAGAAGTGATGACAATTAAAACTAAAATTCAGATACGGACTTCCAAACTGCCATGTTGTGGAGATGGTTTTCTACTACCAGGCAGCACTGATTGCTGTGCAGAGTCTATGATGCAGAACACACCTCCAGCTGGTAAGGAAATTCTAAAATCCTCCCCAATGATTGGCTGTGTAGCACGATTGACACGTGCACATACCAATTATAGAGAGAGTTGTTTGACCATCTCTTTTTGCAAACACGGAAACCCCCAGTCTTTGGATTTGCAAAAACTAGAATACAACGTCTTTTGAATGGTGCACAATTAGTTAGAGGAATAGACCTGAGGAGACTCCGTAAATAATATATTTTTGATACATTATTAATAGTCATGCTGGAATTAAGCAATGTTTTTCAGGGGTTGGGCTAGGCTCCTTACTTCCTCTGAAGGAAAATCTTAATGCTTCAGCATGCCAAGACATTTTGGACAATGCTATGCTTCCAGTTTTGTGGGAAAGGTTTGGGGCAGGCCCCATTCTATTCCAGCATGACTGAGCCCTATGCAAGGTCCATAAAGACATGGTTGGACGAGTTTGGTGTGTAAGCCACACAGAGCTTTGACCTTGGATGAACTGGAATGGAGATTGTGAGCCAGGCCTTCTTGTCCAACACCTCACAAATGCTCTACTAGATAAATGGGCAAAAATTCCCACAGAAACACTCTTCCCGGAAGAGTGGGAGCTGTTACAGGGGGACCAACAATACATTAATGTCTACGTATTTTGAATGCAATGTCATAATAGTGGCGGAAGGTGTAATCGTCATGTGTCCCAATACTTTGGTCCATATAGGGTATCGTTCAACCAAAACATGATAGAAAGATAATTCAAAGAACTTAATAAATCATTAAAATTGAAGAGTATTATTTGTTTGGAAACTTGTTTGGAAACTACATTTAAAATAAGACACAAATAAAATAGTTTTTTCCTTGAACTAGACCAATTTATCCATGAGAACTAATCATTATTTTTACATCCAGAGATTGTGCATTAACACACGTTGCAATGGGCAAAATCTCACCAAGATCTTCAATAAAGTATAAAACAGGAAACACACCCAATACCCCGTGATAATGATTTTATTTTGTCACAGGTGACGTTTCAAGCAGCCTATCAAGGCATAATAATAAACATCACCTGTCGCAGAATAATATTAATACAAATGAGTTCTGGGCATGTTTCAAGTTTTTCATTCCTATTCTTTTTGTCTGGCAGGTACATTTCTGTAGGTGATGCATAATGTATTTCTGTGTCTTTCCACTTGCAAGCAGGAAGGAAGCAAAAAAAATCGGATATAGTACATTATTTGCATTCCTTAAGATGCAGTGATCTAAGAATACATTTGGTTTAATTTACATTTCTTGGTTATGTGACTCAAGATAAAGGTCAACACACCTCCTTGTAAACATTACCTTCTTGGAAAATGTTTAGATAGCAGCATTCTGATCTTAGTTATGGTATAAAGCTGCTTAATGATGATCATTTTCTAAGCTTTCAATGGGATTATTATGAATTATAGATGGGTTTACCATAGTGTCCTCCTTTTTATCCATGCATGTTTTAGGAATATGCCAAGAAAAGTCAATCAAATTGTGACTGACTACTTGCTAAGGTCTCTTTGAAAGTACATTTAGCTGACAAGTTGAATGACACAGACTCACTGACACATTGAAATATGTTATCAAACCTAAGCAGGGTAGAAAACACAGTAAAGACTAACCTTGGCACTGTAGGTGTTTGGGAACTACATATCATATGATGCACAGTCATAATGCTACCTTTATGGTAATACTTTAACACTGATAATGTATATCGACTGACACATTTGTACTTGACTTGTATGTCTCATTATTCTTAATGTTACTTTTTCAAATGCATATTAATACATAATATCATCATTGCTATAGGATATGGGATATATTTTATAATAGACATACAGGACTGTATAATTTAAGGGGTTTGTTTGCTTCCACTAATGTTGCATTAGCTGAATAACTGAAAATCTTTAATTAGGTAATTTGGTTTACATATGTTATTAAGGTATGCACAGATACTATTTTATCAACCGTATCACAACCTGAACTATTCTGAATGGAGCACAAATATGGCCTAGCAGGGTCACTGTATATATTCCAAAAGACAATCTTAGACAGGTGAATGAGGCTACCCCTTAAAATTAGTTTATGTAGCCTCTATGTAAAACATATAAGCAGTAAAAAAAAAAATGCGTACATTATTCCTGTTAAGATGTGTATTTACTGTTTGATGTTCTCTTATGTCAGCATTGATTGTCGTTGATTATATATATATATTTTATTTTTTTGTCCCCTTTTCCTTATCTATTATTTTAAAGATAGTATTCCCTTTTTTAATTCTAGCTATTGATAATGTTTCATAACGACCTCTGGTTTATATTTGTGAAAAAATAAGGTGATCTCAAATATTGATTTCGTTAAACAAGCTCAGTTTTTAAATAATAATTAAATCATTTCTGGCACATCTGGTACAATTGTTCATTTTTGGAGGTTGTAAAGTATTTTGCACATGTATGCAGACACACATTCTAACAAACTTATGCACATATAACACAATAGTAATATTTATCCAAAATTGGCACTCTTATGTATAACTCTAAATATCTTACTACCGCAGAATGTAATTATACTGTATCAATAAATACTAATAATAATAGTATGCAAGGCTTGCCAACTGTACAAATGACAGGAAGACATAGAAACAAGAAAAAATTATGTGACGTGAAAAAAGAATCAACAGATAATAAATATTAAGCATTAAAGTGCTAATACTCTAGCATTAATGTATTATTACCAAAGTCATTTGTATATGTCTTTTAAGTGGGAGTTACCTTGCAGTATCCGGAAATTAGGAGTTTCCTCAAAAAATCCTTTATTTAGCGTAAAATGTAGCACAAGCTATTTTTACGTTTCCCTCTCCACATCTCTCAATAAATAATGATTGTTCATAAGAGTTTAAGCATGTTATGTTAATTATTTACTCACATATGAGAATAATAAAATAAATTCCTCCTGAGAGCTGAGTTTATATTTAGAACGATAAAGTTACATAGTACAGATAAGACCTTTGAGTTGCTTAGTGTATATATAACTGTATTTGTCTACATGTGTACAGGGGTTATAAGTAGAAACAGAAGGATTTAATTTGGGACTCCTACCTTCAAAAAAAACCCATTCAAATCTTAATATATTTACACACAGATACACAAGCAAACACATTCACACACAGGTACAGAGATACAAACTCATTCATTCACCGATATGTGGACATAAAGATACACACACAAACTCATTCACACACAGGTACAGAGATACAAACACATTCACACACAGATGCACAAGTACACAAGTAGACATTCACACACCTATACACCGAGAGGGAACTATGTTCTTTTGGGCCCCGATGGACACAACAGCTTTGCAGCCAGGTCATCAACCTGAATCACGGTGGAATAGCTGGTCTTGCAGCATGAATCCACCTATCCAATCATAGTGGAAATCTCTGCCTGCCCACTGTGACACGTGTGCCATAGATTCACCATCATTGCCTTACAGCATGGTTCCCTGCTCCCTCATTCATCACTATCATTATAAACCACGTGCAGTATTTATTCACATCATGAGTTGCAAAAATATTCTGTTGGGATAAATTTGCCTTGATATTCACAACATTTGGAAACACCATGGAGCACTCTGTTCTTATTTGTAGGGATGATTCTGTTATGCAGTAATGGAGTTTGCATTGTTATTGATAGTGTTGAGTGGGATATGGGGACCTCTCCAACATCAAGAGACGTACATCTCAGGATACCTTATGTTGAAGACTCCATGATTATTAGAGGAGTCTCTTGTTTAGTAAGTTGAAGGGCATTGTCTCTGAATAGAAAATTCTCTACTAGACCTATTATGTTGAACCTGTTCTCTACAATATCTAGAAGATTTTCTCTTTTTGAAACTACATACCTGTTCATCCTCTGACCCACAGCTGCCATTCTTACCTGAGAAGAAGGCACCCAGTCAGGTCAGGTACTATCTCTCTCTGCTAATGCATAGGCAGACCATCTTTTTCAAATGAGATAAACTGAGCTAAGGTCTCCTCTGTTGCTCCCCTTTGAAAACGAGGGTCTGCCTCTGCATTATTTGAAAGAGACAGTCGTCCACCTCACTGGGATGATTTATTCCCAGGGAAGCATGGCAGCTGCGGTCAGGGGATAAACTAGCAAATACATTGACAAGTGCATGCTGGTTTATCTTTATACTGTAGGCAATATTTTTCTTACTTGTGCTTCTATGTTAGTAGCACAAGTGAAATAAGAGTTTAGTTGTCCTTTAAGGGAGACTTAAAGGGAGAGCAAGGCACCCGTATGTGTAATGTAGTTTCCCTAGTCCAACTTAATATATTTTGCTGTGGGCATATTTTTCTATAACTGCAAGCTTTATCCATTATGTTTATGATCTGGCTGTCATTGTATAAGCAAACTAAAATATTGTTTGAAATATTTAAAACAATCTCAGGTATTTCATTGTTTTCAGTATAATGACATCTAATATTAATTTGGAACCTAACCAAGTCAATGTGCAATTGTACTCCAAACAATTCCTGTGTTTAAAAATGTAAACGACATATATACCACAGTGAACTGCTTTCTTTTTTTGGGCATACAGTAGTCCTTCTCATTATGTTTGTATTACACCACCACCTAAAGGTCATTTTCGCATACTAAAGAAAAGTCTTACCATTTTTTTTTATATATATGCTTCCATTTTTCTTATATCATGTAGGTCTTGTATATTGAACCATTGTGACCATTTTCCAGCAGGCACCCTTACTACCGCTAACTACAGCTAAGTTGTATTCATGACATCACAAGTTCTCCCACACTGCAGGGAAATATATGGCACTATGGAAAGTGGAAATCATATCCGGCACAGAAAGCGAGATCTATAATGCACAGTGCAGAGGTGGGGCTGTAGGGCACTGTGGGAATGGCAGAATATAGGGTGGTGTTGCGATACCGCATTTGCTTGAATACAAGATGAACCCCAAACTTTTGGAACTAAATTTATAAAAAAAATAAAGAAAAAGCCTAAATATAATGCAACCCTATAGGAAAAATAATCCTTAACATAAATAAAATATTATTTTAAAAAAGGCATTTCCTAAATATTGCACCCCTAGTACTTGCCATGGGAACATATTCGGCACTGTGGAAAGTGAGGTCTATAATGCACAGTGCAGAGTGGGTAAAGGCAGGATATAGGATGGCGTTGCTATAACGTATTTGCTTAAATATAAGATGAACTTATATAACTTTTTATCACATAATATAAAACTATATCTCAATTATATATATATATATATATATTTAAAGTCTTCAGTGAGTTAGTAGAGTGCTTAAAAATAAAACATTTAACCCTTCACACAAAAACATAAGCGCAACATACTAATTAGCAAGGAAACGTTAATTAAAAACATACTAGTGATGTATGTACTACAGCAGTACATGGAAATTGCACTTTATTTTCTTGCTGAGATACAAGTAACACCCAGACTTCATAAAATATCACAGGACCAAGAAAGAGCATCTATCTATTGAGTTAAAAAACATTCCATCAGTTTCCTAACTTAAACTTGTGCCACTGTAATAAAAAAAAAACTAAGCAAAGTATCCTGTAACAGAGGAACCCTGGGGAGGTATCAGACACCTTGGGCAAGACAGCACATTTATCCATAATACATTTAATAAACATGTGCCCTTCTCATCAACAGTGCAATTTTTAATACTACTCTGAGCACCAATTATTGTTATTGCAATAGAAGGTTATTACATTCCTGCTTTTGAATTATATTAATACCACAATAGCTCCCAATATACAGTGCATAAGAATAATTCTTTTAGCCAATAAAATGCTGATTGTTCACCTGTAAACTGTACACTGTTTTTTTTTATTATACACAGTATTCTTAAACATACTGCAGTTTATAACTTTAAATTAGGCATTTCTAATTATTTTTTGTTATGTTACAATTATAGTGTACTCAAAATAATATGTTTATAGTTATTTTAAAACCTAGTGACAACAATAAAGAAAAAAAAAAGCAAGACAACACTTTTTTGACTGCATCAGGTTAATTTTCAAACAAACTGACTATATTTAGTGTATTCAATGGTGAACTGGGTTGATAAAAGTTTCTAAAACAGAGTATAGAAAATGTTACATATGAAAGAAAAAAAAATTGTAATATAACATTTTAAATAACTACACATCTAGATTTGGAAAAACAATACTAAGCACAGACAAATAGTTCACTGCTTTTTAGTTTTCCAAAGTACACCTGTTATATAAATGCAGTTTACCCTTATCTGTTTTCATGTTCAGAGTGCTGAGCACAGAGATTTTTCTTAGAATAAATAATGCAGAAAAGAAGTAAAGCATGAAAAGATCCTGCCTTACCTTCTACTCTTGGAATGATAACCATCCAGGTAAGAAATATAACTAAGGAGAGGGACTTCATCATTGAAATGAATTAGAGGTAGAAGCCTGGGTCTGTTAGAATCTCTAGACTGTAATCACATTCCTGCTGAGACTTTTTATACACTACTGTGAGAGATAACTAGGAAGGTGAGCTCCTCCTTTTCTTCTAAAACCACCCACTACTGGATATTCTCTGATACCACCAATAAATGTCACTGCACATCCTTGTAAAAACATGGATCTAAGTTATTACTGGATAGATCATTACAGTGTACACACAGTGACAAGTTTATAAAACAATCATCTAGGAGAATGGCATATTTTGGTTTCCATTTAATGTACAGAGGTTGTGTATATAGGTAGGGTACTATTTACTGGGTGTTTCTTAATGTACATGTGCAAGAAGCACCATAGTGGGTTATGCCTGAAGGTCATTTCTGTGAAAAGGTCTAAAAGTGATCTAATCAGCAGAATCATTCCACTGGTTTCCATAGTGACTGCATCACTTTTAGAACGTAAACTTTGCCCCACAATTGACCTTTACTCCAATAGTATTTATCAAACAGCATGCTATAGTCATTACTTGTATTTGTAGCCTCTGGGAGGTGTCAGTGTCACTAGTGCACCTGAGATTTTTATTTATTTATACAGTATTGTTGCACTGAGCACTCTTATTTACAGTACAAGAATATATATATATATATATATATATATATATATATATATATATATATATATATATATATATATACACGCACACAAAATCATTGCTGCCTAAAAAAGAAATTGGGCAAATGCTGAAAAATATTATTTTATTCATTGTTTTAAAAAAAAAGTCAGACATGATTCATTAAAGAAGTGCAACATTTATAGGGCACTATTTCACTAATATTTTCTCACACTTTCTTCAGGTGTTACTTGTACTGTGTATACAAAGATTTAGTGTGACACTTTACTGTTAGTGTACTGTCTATAGTCTCAACTTCAGCTCTACCACTCCCCTAAAAAATTCCTTCTTGACTCCAAAAGGGCAATCAGATTTCTCCTTGGATCAATAAGCTCTATTATTAATGCTTATTCTATTATTAATACCCCTGTATGTTCTGCTTTTCTAAAAAAAAAACATCCAGACCATTTTTAAATGCATCTATTGTGGTTGATAGCACTACCTCTCTTGGCAGTGAGTTCCATAATTTTATTGTCCTTACCGTAAAGAATCCCTTCCTTTGCTGTCTATGAAATTCAGACCTGTAAAAGAGATTAAATGCACTTGTTCACTGGTCTCCCTCAAGCGGGTGCATCCGGATGATGTGTGTGCGCTACTCAGTGCTGCCTGATGCTTCCGCAAGGTCATTGGGGTCACGCAACCTCCTGGCATTCCATCTTAGAAGACTTGGCAGAATTTTCGGACAGCATCGGAGGATATCTGTGCACAGTGAGTGGGCTGCCCCCACTAGATAACAGGGAGACTAGAGTTTGCTCATTATTTGCTAGTCTGTCACCCCTCTGAAATGTGGCTCCCTCCTTAACATCCTTAACATGATTAAATTGCATTAAAATGCCAGTGAGCAGTAAATGCATAATCCTGGTATGTCATGCCAATTAAATTAACATTACATGTATTTAAATAGTGCCAACAATTTACATAGCACTGGGTACAGACCATAGAGAGAAACTACATACTAAGTAAGTCAAGCAGGGGCAGGCTGATACATAAGTTAGAGGGTCCTGCTTGCAGGCTTGCAATCTATTTGCGTAGTAAATGCATAAACCTGGTATACCATGCCAATGAAAAAAAATGCATAAACTTTATATATCACTCAAATGAGCAGTAACTTATTAAACTTTATATATCATAAAATGTAACAGAAAAAGCATCAGCTTAGTTTATTATACTAATGATCAGTAAATGCATCAACTTTGTATACCATGCCAATGTCCAGTGAATGCATACGTTTGGTATAATATGCCAATGAACAGTAAATGCATAAGCTGGGTATACGCCAACAGCCTACCTGTGTCATTTTTGCCCCAAACACCTTACCACGGCCGCCACCAGGAATTTCAGGGCCCCTTACTGAACAAATTTTCTGGGCCCCCTACCGCTAACCCATGCCCAATTAGTAACCAGTTCCAACTTTCAAGCATGGTGTAATATGTTTTTCTCTAATGTCAAACGAAATAAAATAAAAACGACTTGCTTTTTGCTAAATAGCAAAACATTTTCTACAATTTATATAATGTGGGTTATTTAAAGTGAATTCAAAGTGAATTTCAAATTTAAGGCGAAAGCAGACACACTGGAAGATTTCTCCAAGCAAGCTATGCTTTCAGTTTGGATACTCTGGTCTTAAATTTCAAATTCCAGTTCAAAGACACACACACATTGCCACTTACACACATACACTCCCACTTAGACACATGCACACACACTCCCACTTGGACACACACACACACACACTCCCACTTACACAAAGTCAAACTCACACACCCTCAACAATTTACTCAGACCCTGGACACCCCAGCCAGTGTCTCCCCTCTAACGAGTGGCACCTGGGGTGGACCCCCCCCCCCATTATTCCATGGACCACCTACCCCCTCTTTGTCCGCTACTGGTCTACGCAGGGCCATCATAAATTTTAGGGCCCCTTACTGAAAAAAAATCTGGCTCCGTGTCAGACTGGTTGCGGGGGCCCACAGATTTTTTTTAAAGGGATCTCCGGCTTGCACCGGTTTGGCGAACTTGTAACATTTTAGTAACAGGTTCGCACAATCGGTGCGAACAGGCTGAATCCCACCACTGGTGTGGTATAACGTCTAGCTTTTCTTTTTTTTTTTGTAAATTAGTGTTTTTATTAAACATTTTCAAAAAAGATGAAACGGGAGAGGGATACAGAATTAAATAAAGGGGGTGAGGGAAGGGGGGGGGATACAGAATCAAGAAATAATTAGGGGACGGGGAGGGGAAATAATAAGATACATTTACTCTTCTCAATCCGGTCGCAGCCGGAACACAGATGCAATATTTCACTTCTTGATAAAGCAGTTGTATGATAACATTTTATTGAAGGTACATTTGTTAACCAGGGGTCTATATGCTTACTCTCAGGATTGCCAATTGGGAGCTCATCGTTCAAGGGGAGAGGTTAATATGAGGTGGGAAAATATTGCTATAAATCAAGTACATTCAATACAATAACAATAAATCTATTAGGGTCAGACTTAAATCTTAAATCTCTGAAAGTTCTTCACCGATTGCTTTGAAATGTTGACACAATGTTGCATTCGAATACGCACGTGTTTTTATATATTTCCCTTTAGATTGATTCTGGCAGCAATTGGATCCCAAAATGACAAAGCCTTAGCTCTTGCATCGTCCGGAATAGCTTCGACATTGCTACCAGGTGGAAGAACTGCTCATTCCGCTTTGAAATTGCCATTGAACATGCGATTCATTGAAACTCCCACATGCAACATTTCCAAAGCATCCAGCATGGGAAAAGTATTGCAGAAATGAAAACTTATTGTTTGGGATGAATGCACAATGGCGCACAAAAAAATCGCTTGAGGCTCTTGATCAATCATTGCAAGATTTGCGTGGAAACATCAGACCATTTGGGAACGCATTAATATTGCTTGCAGGAGATTTCAGGCAAACATTACCTGTAATTCCTCGATCGACACCAGTGGACAAAATAAATGCTTGCCTGAAATACTCTACTTTGTGGAGACAAAATATGCATGTCCAGCTGAAAAACGATCGATCAGCTAAGATATTCTCACATCAATTGCTGGAAATTGGGAACGGAAAGGTGCCGGTTGATCTGACCTCAGGACGAATTTCATTGCCTCAGAACTTCTGCAATTTAGTGACGTCAAAAGAAGAATTGGTTGAAAAAGTATTTCCCAATATTAAAACCAATTATAAGAATCACGAATCTCTGAGTGAACGAGCTATTCTTGCGGCCAAGAACAAAGACATCTACTTAACAATGTTATTCAGTCTAACATTCAAAGTGGAGCAGCCACATACAAGCCCGTCGACACTGTTGTGGAAGCAGATGAAGCGGTTAATTATCCAACAGAATTTTTGAATTCACTCGATCTGCCAGGGATGCCACCGCATGTACTGCAATTGAAAATCGGCGTGCCAATAATCATGTTGCGAAATATCAACGGCACACGGCTTGCAGTAAAAAAATTAATCAGCAACGTCGTAGAAGCAACAATCTTGACAGGACCTTTCAAAGGTGAAGATGTCCTCATTCCTCACATTCGTATGATTCCAACGGATATGCCCTTTCAATTTAAGAGATTGCAATTCCCAATTCGATTGGCGCTTGCAATCACCATCAACAAAGCTCAGGGCCAATCTTTAGAATTGTGCGGTTTAGATCTAGACACGGATTGCTTCTCACATGGACAATTATATGTTGCATGTTCTAGAGTCGGCAAATCAGACAATCTCTATATCTGCACAGACAATGGAACAACAAAAAATATTGTATACCCACAATCATTGTGAAATTAAACATATTAGAAACGTGCACTTTATCTTTTCTTTCTTTTCTATTTAACCAGACTGAGCCACAGCATCGCGTGGCCAGGTACAGCTAGTCATTAAATAAAAACATCTTGAAAACTTTCCCAAAATGATCAGTTAATGGAGGTCACTGACAACTGGTCTCAATTGAGGTTCCACAGATTCACTTAGCTTATGTTCAGGTGAACTTTGCAAGCGATGACACAAGGTTCAGCAATATTTCAGTAGGGACCTACAAGGTCTATAATGAACCTGATCAGGACTCTGCCTCTTTATTTCTGTCTAACGCAAGAAGAAGGGTTTGGGAAGATAAGCTGGACTGTTTCTATAGCAACAGCAATAACTGTTTCAACTTATTTGCAATATTTAGGACATTGGAATTGTTGTGGGAAAACGGATAAGATTTATTTTCCCCTCTCTTTACATGATACAGTACTTCTCTAAAAAAAAACAACATTTCAGACATTGTATAAAAAAAAATAAAAAATGTGAATTTCATGTAGCTTTGCTGGAGACATTTCAAAACAGAAACAAAGGCCAAAAAAACCTTTACACAATGGAGCTCTTTTATTGACACAGATAAAACAATTAAACAACAAATCAATGCAATAGTTATAACAGGCTGGTATTAGATGTGAATACTAAAACACATTACGACAATTATAATTTAATCAATAAATAATCATTTTGCCTCTATGACTATTGATTAGGGTTGCCACCCAGCTGGTATTTTACCAGCAGGTAGGTAATATAATGTTAAAGGGACAGTCCAGTCCCCAAAAACTTTGATGCAAGTGGAAGACTACTGCCTGAATAGTGAAAAGGCGTTTTTACCAGTGTGATTTGATGAAGGCATTTTGCATAAATCACATGTTTAATATTCTACTCAAGCCTTCCCCTTAATCCTATCCTACAGGTACTGCCGTACTGATTGTTTGTAGACACTGAGCATGTATCAATTTTGTTTCATTAAGTCACTTCCTCTGCTGCTCTGCTGCTGAAAGAGAATACATTGTGTGGAACCTAAGTGAACTTGATCTTGTACACATAGGATCTCTTAACAGTGCAATGCCATCTCTGATGACATCACTAGAGATACAGGAAATTCCATTCATTTGAATGACATTATTCTCATTGGTTCTTGTAGCAACAACAACAAAATGAGGAAATTGACTTTTACTCAGGTAGTGTGGGCAGTTCTGGTTTCTTGCAAACTGCTGTAATTTCACAAATCACTTTAACTGTACTTTAATATGCATGAACATTTGGAAGATGCCTTTTGGGCACCAGACAGTCCCTTTAAGCCTTTGAAGGCAACAGCATGGCTGGCATTTGTTTGAAGAAAAAATAGCAACTATACTGGTGATGACAGGATGACATGTTCATAGTTTCAAGGGGAAAGGACAACCATTGTTTTCGGGACTCACTTGTCCATAAAATACTGTATTGCAAAAAGTATGCAACAGAAAATTGTATTCATGACTATTACATAACTCCCAACATTTCAAATTGCTAAAGATGGACAATTCCCTTTTTTGTGGGAGTGGCTGAAGGTGAGTCTATGGACGTAGCATACTAGAACATTTTCAGTGATTTTATGCCCAATAAATATTTATGTATTCTGGTAACTTTTTAGATTAAGAAAAATTTATGCTACTTATACAAATTATTATATAAACACATTTATTGTGAGTTTTATTTTTCCGATGTTCTTTGATACATACCTGAAATCTTTAGCTCCCATAAAAGATGGGAAGGGGACCACAATTTCAGGTGGCTAAGCCCCAAACAATCACAAGGATGCCCCCCAAGTTGAAAAGGCTATTGAGACCAACCGCAACACCCACTATACCCACATACCATGCTGTGTTTTATTTATCCACCTTTGCAGCATGGTAGAATTCAATTAAAAAAAGTTGATAAATAGACTCATTTATCGAGGGGGGCACAAGTGCCCAAATTTAGTCGTGCCTAGGGCAGCACAAAACTAAAATATACCACTTACTTTATAGGGTCATTTGGGAGGTAAGCTATTATGATTGTACTTATAGAGAAAAATATAATAAACCGGTGTTTAAAAATATATATTTGTAAAGATTTTGGCATATAAAAGGGTTTACTATAGTAAGGGTTTACCTACTTATTGTCCTTTTCCAATTTGATGGAATCAACTTACCTATGACTCTTGCTTTGTGCTCAGGCTTCTACTCCAGTTCCAACACATTGTGCAACTGCTTATAGGTTCTGAATCCACTCCTGCTCTCACTGTCTGCCTACTGCCTTGTGTTTTACTGTTGTTCTTCCTGTTGTCATTCACATTCTCCTTAACATTCTACATTTGCATGTTGCTTTCAATCATCATCACACTTTTCTTTTTCATTTGCTATTCACATTCACATTCTCCTTAGCATTCCCATTCATGTTTACAGGTATGTGTATTGTGAGTTTAGAAGGTGTGTGCAGGATGTCGGTAGTTCACTGACAAGTCGACACACCACTAGGAGCAAACAATGGCCAACCAGCTTAGTGAAGCAGCACCATCACAAAATAATTTCTCCTAAGTTTTTGCTTTCTGATCAAAGACTATGTGATATCTTGTGAATGGTAGTTTATAGAAACACTATACAACTGCAATTTAAAGCAACTTAGCCACTCTTGAAATGCTAAATCAAATCAGTGGGCAGAGCAGGGGCGTTGCTAGGTCTCCAAAAGATCTGGGGCTGGAGCCCTTGATAGATTTGATAGAAGTGGAGTAAATAAGCTCACATTCTTAGGCGGCATACAGACTGATAAATATAATGGCAATGAACAATAGGTATATAGGGGGATATATCGGGGCTCAACAAATCCCGGGCACCAGGAAATTATACCCAGTTGTTGTTGTCCCTGGTGCCCTCGCCGCTAGGATCATTTTATTTATTTATTTAGGGAGCAGTGTGTGCACTGGCTGCACAGTCTTCCTGCTCCATCCCCACATGCACCGTACTATAGTGTCCGAGCGCTGAGTGTGCTCAGCAGGGCTAGAAACCACAGCAGGGCACAGACCTGGTTAGAATGAGGTATAGCAGCCAGGAGGGGGACATATTGATAGATGCACTTTTTTTTTATTGTAAACAACAACAAAATTGCTGACTTGTGTATGTGACTGACAGTGTGTGTGTGTGTGTGTGTGTGTGTGTGACTGTGTGTTTATGTGACCCGCTGTATGTGTGTGTGACTGACTGTATGTCTGACCGTGACTGACTGCATGTCTGACTGTGAGCAAATGTATGTGTGTGTCTGTTTGTGACTGACTGTATGTGTGTGTCTGTTTGTTACTGACTGACTGTGTGTGTGACTGACTGTATGTCTGCAATTCTCTCTTTCATGAGTATAGCCTATAATATAATGAGAAGCACATTCATTCATAATGTATGGTTTTAATACAATAACGAGGTACATGGGATTTTTAATGCCATGTGAATGGATTTTATTGCCATCAAAATAAAGACTATATATAAAGATGAATCACTATTATTCATATTGAATGTGATAATCAAGTGTGAAAATCAAAATAATAGGAGATGATAGCATTGTTTCACACTTGATTATCACATTCAATATGAATAATAGTAATAAATCACATTTTCTCCTAGTAATCTCACTGGGATTCACACTCTGCCACTCACACACACTCATAACTCTACCACTCACGCTTTCACTCTTGCACACTTACACTCTGCCAATCACACACATTCATAACTCTGCTGCTCATGCTTACACTCTCCCATACTCTGCCACACACACATACACGCACACTCAAAACTCACACTTACACTCTTCCAAACACTCACACTCTGCCACACTTACTCATACACTTACACTCTACCACTCACACCCACTTACACACATACACGCACACTCAAAACTCACACTTACACTCTTCCAAACACTCACACTCTGCCACTCACACACATACACACTCATAACTCTGCCACTCACTCACACACACTTACTCTCTTCCAAACACTCACACCCACTTACACTCTGCCACTTACACAGACTTACATTCTGCCACTTACATACATACACATGCACACTAATAACTCTGACACTCACATACATACACATGCACACTAATAACTCTGCCACTCACACCCACTTACACTCTGCCACTCACACCCACTTACACTCTGCCACTTACCGACACTTACATTCTGCTACTCACATACATAAACATGCACACTAATAATTCTTCGACTCACATACATACACATGCACACTAATAACTCTGCCACTCACACCCACTTACACTCTGCTACTTACATACATACACATGCACACTCTTAACTCTGCCACTTACACTCTGCCTAACACTCACGTTCAAAGCTTGAAGGGCGGAGTTAAGCGTGAGTGGCGGAGCCGAGCACAAGGGAGCGGAGTCTGTTGCTCTTTAGCATGTAGATTGCAGCATGCATGGGGCGAGACTGAGCACGAGGGGGGGGGGGAGCCGAGCACGAGGGGGCGTGGTTAGAGTCTCCATTCGGGGCTATGGAGGGGAGATCCAGCGCTTCAGCCCCAGTAGCCTCCCCTAGTGATGCCACTGGAGCAGATCATGTTCTAAGATGTACAGTAAATACTGACTTTGTGAAGCAAACTTGTTACCAGGGATTGGTAATGCCACCTAAAGCACAATAGCTAGCATTAACATTAATATTTTTTATTAAATTGCCTGTTTTCTTCAAAGGTCTCTTAACAGAGGACAACCTATACAATGAGGGTGGCATAGAAACATAGAAACATAGAAACATAGAATGTGTCGGCAGATAAGAACCATTCGGTCCATCTAGTCTGCCCAATTTTTTTTTTTTGAGTACTTTTATTAGTCCCCCGTTCCCGGTCTTATAGCTAGGATAGCCTTGTGTCTATCCCACGCATGCTTAAAATCCTTGACTGTGTTTACCTCTACCACTTCTGCTGGCAGGCTATTCCATACATCCACTACCCTCTCAGTAAAGTAATACTTCCTGATATTACTTTTAAATCGTTGCCCCTCTAATTTAAGACTATGTCCTCTAGTTGTGGTAGTTTTTCTTCTTTTAAATATACTCTCTTCCTTTACTGTGTTGATTCCCTTTATGTATTTAAATGTTTCTATCATATCCCCCCTGTTACGTCTTTCCTCCAAGCTATACATGTTAAGATGCTTTAACCTTTCCTGGTAAGTTTTATCCTTCAACCCATGAACCAGTTTAGTAGCCCTTCTCTGAACTCTCTCCAAAGTATCAATATCCTTCTGGAGATAAGGTCTCCAGTACTGCGTACAATACTCCAAGTGAGGTCTCACCAGTGCTCTGTACAATGGCATGAGCACTTCCCTCTTCCTACTGCTAATACCTCTCCCTATGCAACCAAGCATTCTGCTAGCATTTCCTGCTGCTCTATTGCATTGCCTACCTACCTTCAAGTCCTCTGAAATTATTACTCCTAAATCCCTTTCCTCAGATGTTGAGGTTAGGACTGTACCAAATAGTCTATATTCTGCTTTTGGGTTTTTACGCCCAAGGTGCATAATCTTGCACTTGTCCACATTAAATGCCAGTTGCCACTGCTCTGACCATTTTTCTAGTTTAGCTAAATCATTTGCCATTTGGCTTATCCCTCCATGAATATCAACCCTGCTGCAAATCTTTGTATCATCAGCAAAAAGACATACTTTACCAACAAGACCTTCTGCAATATCGCTAATAAAAATATTAAAGAGAATGGGTCCAAGAACAGATCCCTGAGGTACCCCACTAGTAACAAGACCTTGCATCGAATATACCCCATTGACTACAACCCTCTGTTGCCTGTCACTCAGCCATTGTCTAATCCATTCAACAATATTGAAATCCAAACTCAAAGATTTCAGTTTATTGATAAGCCTTCTATGTGCGACAGTGTCAAAAGCCTTACTGAAATCTAGGTAAGCAATGTCTACTGCACCACCCTGATCTATTATTTTAGTTACCCAATCAAAAAAATCAATAAGATTAGTTTGGCATGATCTCCCTGAAGTAAACCCATGCTGTCTCTGATCTTGAAATCCAAGCGACTTTAGATGTTCAACAATCCTATTCTTTAACAAGGTTTCCATTATTTTCCCCACTACTGAAGTAAGACTTACTGGTCTATAGTTGCCCGCCTCCTCCTTACTACCTTTCTTGTGAATGGGCACAACATTAGCAGTCTCCTCAGACTGGAAGAGAGGCTAAAAGTGGGTCTAACAGTGTTTATAATAGACCTAGATATTAATGTAAACTCAAAAGAGGACAGAAAACTCTGCTTTTTATTCATAGGTGTATACTGCTCTGTCTGCCCTCAGTTATTATTCTATTCCCAAGCATACATGTGTTACGCTGTATGACTAAGGCCTAATTTTATTTATGACAAACCTTTCAAGTTGTAGTTTGGTAGCTAACACATTTGCAGAAGTGAAGGCAATATTCTTTAAAAGTAGTATTCCAACAAAACAAAAGTCTTTTGTATAGGTTGAGTATCCCTTATTCAAAAATCCATTATCCAAAATGATCCGTTATCCAAAACAAATTTTGGGTTTTGCCACAAGTTGCAAATTCCACATACGCATGTCAGAAATCAAGTGCACAACAGTTTATTCAGTGTCAAGGCCCCTTAATTTGTGATATAGCCTTTCCATGCATGCTCAGATTACCCCACACCAGCAATGGGTAATACAATGGCACATGTGCAGGGCTGACCAACCAGCGGCAGGTTCCCAACCATATGTCACAGTAAAAGTGAGTTATTTGCACTATACTATATTTGCACTGATACTACTGTATTTCATGAGTGCTGATCGGCTTTAATATATCTTATTGGTGAAAATGATCCGTTACCCGAAATTATCTATTATCCAGAATACTTCTGGTCCCAAACAGTTTGGGAGGATACCCAACCTGTATTTGCAATGCACATGAAATTCTAAATACAGAAGAGCCTGTATTCGGTGAAAACTGTCAGATAACGTTTCTAGGTTAACAAATCCTAGGTCCTCCTTTAATACATAGAAATACATATATGTACTGAACCTTGAACTCATTCATTTTATTTATTTTGTGATTGTAGTTCTTTATGATATGTATCTATCTATCTATATATCTATATGTACATACACCTTCCACACACAAATACACATTAGAGGTCTCATACACTATACAGATATGAATCAGAAATGCACAAGTTAATATATATCCAAAAAGCAGACATGCACACTGATAGTTTGCATATAAATATATATTTTTTATTAGTAATATAACAATGTAACAAGGGTCCAAAAAATAATACATATAGGAGAAAAAAAGAAAAACCCAGAAAGCTACAGAGAGCAGGCAAAAATATATTGGATAGAGAGCAAGCGAGACAATACTATGAGAAAAAATAGTACACAAATAGTAACAGGATAGGAAAAAAGAGAAAAAATGATGGACAAGAAAAAGCATGAAAGAGAAACAGAGAAATGTAGAAAAAAAAAACAAAAAAAGTGTGGATATGTATGGCTCAAAGGGTAACTCAAAAAGCGAAAAAATATGGAATGTTGTACAAAACATGGAGAATCCAAAGAAATGTAAAATACAATGCCAACATATGGTATCGATATCATGAGTTTTGGTGTAAATCTTATATATATGTACTAAAGAGATCATGGGTCAGAATACTCTCCACTTGAAATCCCAAGTAACAGGAAGTAACATTAATTTTATTATTCCCCTGAAGAAAGCTCACAGTCACATGTAAATTCTTCTCTTAAAGTTCCTACAACTATAAAAGGTATAACAAATTAAAAGTAAATACGTTTTTGAAATATGAACATACATCAATCACACTCATATATATTTGTTACTCTAATCATTAATCTAAGAAATATTTAAAATATTTTGCATACACAAAGACAGAGCCCTTGCAGTTCCAAAGGTTAATCTGTTTCTTAGCCACATGCAATTCATTTTGACTTTTATACAACATCAAAGGGGGCAAAGTAAGTGTGGATCAATTTGTCAATTGTTTGTCCCTGGCAGTTGTAGAGGGAATCAAAACATAATATCTAATGCAGATTATCTTTATACCTTTGAAATAGCTGATAAACCAAACCTTGCACACAAACACTTTGGACAGATAAAAAAAAAACACCTGAGATGTTTGGACTCTTACTTAGCTTGCTGTCAGGTGGGTATATGGTTAATCAGGTTTATTAGACTGTGTCCTGATTTTACATAAAAATAACTGTGTTGAATAAAATGGAAAACACACTGTGTAAATTAAAATAAAATACAAAGCAGATTTGATCCAGGTAAATTGTATTGCATGATAAAACAAAACCACTTAAAACATGAAGACTCAATGTTAATATCACAAGTGATGCTCAACACAATTGTGATAGAGTGATGGATAGATAGATAGATAGATAGATAGATAGATAGATAGATAGATAGATAGATAGATAGATATAGGCTGATCACAGAATATTTAAAACTTTTTACAGCATATTATACGTGTTTACAATTTTTAAAATATTCCATATATTACAGATTGCATGTTAACATTAGTACACTGGTCTGTGTATGAAAGTAAGTCAACATAAATGTATAGGGGTGATTAGTCTTGGGGTGATTGGGCATTTCACTTGTATATCTATATTTGAAGTAAAACATGTCTTTCTGTCTGTTGTTTGTTACTTTATACACTAAAGTGTAAGACACATTTATGTAGAATAATAAACGAAAGAAGAGTTAAGAAGAGAATATTTCCAAATGGAGATATTGTTTCTGCAAACTTAGCTAGGCATGAATATAATTAATTTCCCCTCTCTTAATGTCCTATCTTTCCTACTAGCAATTTGTAAAGATTAACATTTTCAGTCAAAATCATTTTTTCCCGAACAATGAGCTGGCCAGAAACAACTTCCTTGCTTCTATTTTTCAAAATATTAACAATCATATCACATACTATTATTTAATCTAATTAAAAATTGACTTTGCATCTGTTATATAAGCACACCCTCCTTTTCTCTTACTTTTAAATATTTAAACATTTAGTAAATTTCCCTGTATGACCCTGCTTTAGATTTTTGACTTTAGAGGCAGCACAATGTCTTGGGCCGGCCAATTATATATATATATATATATATATATATATATATATACACACACACACACATCTTCTGTCAATAGTTTCTTTTAATAGGTATTTTTGTAAGTATAAGGGTGGGGTTGAGAGTAAGGGATTGGGCTAGCAATATAGTTCAAGGTGAACATTTACTGGTCTGTGGTGGACAATTTAATGACTTTCTATGGACCTTCAAAGACCTTGTAATATTGTTTGTGGCGAGGGGTAAAACAATTCACAATAAAGAAGATTTTCAATTAAGGCACTTGAAGCACTTGATTTAATTATGATTATATTTAGATTTAACAAAAACATTTTACAGCTTACACATTTTCTTGTTTTAATAAGTCATGCAATACCTTGCTAAAAAAAAAAAACAATATTATCTCCAAAGCTTACATGAGAGAGCATATAATAAGATAAGTATGGGGGTTTGGTGTCAAGTTTAACTATTGTCTATAGCTTGTAGCTCAGATTCCAACCAAGTGTAAGTGAGCATACCACCACCGACTATTGCTTTAATTAAAATCCAAGTTACTAATTACACACTGTGCAATAGATTAAAAAGACAATGGTAGGGATAAGTACAATAAATACAACATATGCTTGACATGTTTAACAAAAGACATACAGTGAAAAAAGATGGCGAGCTAAAGTTTTATAAAAAAAAAAAAACAGACACAATTATACTTACATTTTTGCAGAATATGGAGTAGCAGATTCTTGACAATTGATCAGATGTCATGTATCCCGATGATATATGGATAATGTGTGGAAAGAAACACAATACAGCAATAGTGTTCTCTGTATAAAATTAATAGTATTAGGGTCCCCCCAGGTTGGGATCTCACTCACTCACATTTGTTGGAGCAGGAATAATACTGCTAACTTTCTGGGTTATGTGCTTGATGAATTTTAAAAGTCAGGAAGTCCTGTGTGCTTTGATGATGGTTTAATCTCGTGTATCCTCTGGAGTGTGACGTCAGACACGTTTCGCCCCGCTCACTGCTTCTTCAAGTGACCAACTTGTGATTGGGTTGGAATGTTCCTCTTGTATAAACATCAAGCTTAATAAATGCAGATCAATTAAAGTAGTAGGAGTAGTGGGATTCACCTGTATTGCATCGTAAAAGTTCTCTGTTTACATAAAAAAAATTCATTTTTCACAGATATAATGTTCCTTATTAATAATTTTCCATGAAGTAGTTGGCTGCATTTACATTCTACCTATACAATATCGTAGTATTCTGTTTACAAATAATCATTTACTAATATGTGAAGCAGTTTGTAGACATGTGCATTCGTTTTCGGACGAATGCATTTTCATCCGAAAATAGCATTTTTGTCCATTCGTCCGAAAAACGAATAACGAAAATGCTAAACAAACGAAAGCCGAATGAACGAATGGTTAATAAATGAAAATTTGTGCTATTGGCTTTCTATTAACCGAAATAGAGTCGGTTTATAGAATACCAATAGCATTACATGCATTCCATAAACTGAAAGTCTATAAACCGAATGTCTTTCGGTTTATAGACTTTCAGTTTAAGGAATGTATGTAGGTCAATTGATTCATACGAATGAATAAACCGAAACGAAAATAATGAACGAATTTCGTCTGAAATGAATGCAGTAATGAATGAAATTAGTTTTAGACGAAATAAATAACATTTTCGTCCGAATGGACGAAAACGAAACGAAAATTTTACTTTTGCACATGTCTAGCAGTTTGCCACATTTATACTCTACTTAGGCATTAGTTCTGTGCTCTATCGAAATACAAATGTCCCACTAAATATAACTAAATTTCCCTGTGTGCAACAATGCCGTGCATTGTATTGCACAGCACCATTATACCACATGGTCCTCCATTTAGAGGCATCTTATCATTCTCAGATGTTTTTCATTCATATTTTTGTTGAAGCCAAATCACTTGTTTGGTGTATTCCCAGGGCTGCCCCCAGGAGTTTCAGGGCCCCTTACTGAACAAATTTTTGGGTCCCCATACCCCACCCCACTCCCGACTATATCTCCCACTCGCCCCACCTACCCTCACAAGCATGTTATCCAAGTCTAGTGTAATATGGAGGGTGGTTGGGAGCAGTTGGTCAATATGCCAGAATTTTGCCACTCAGTATGCCAGTATTTTGTCATTCAATATGCCAGTATTTAGCCATTTAATATGCCAGTATTTAGCCACTCAATATGCCAGTATTTTGCCACTCAATATTCCAGTATTGTACCACTCAATATGCCAGTATTTAGCCACTCAATATGCCAATATTTTGTCACTCAATATGCCAGTAATATTGAGCCACTCAATATGTCAGTATTTTGCTACTCAGTATGCCAGTATTTTGCGACTCAATATGCCAGTATTTTGTCACTCAATATGCTAGTAAAATTTAGCCACTAAATATTTCAATATTTTGCTACTCAGTATGCCAGTATATTGTAACTCAGTATGCCAATATATTGACACTCAGTATGCAAGTATGATTTTGTCACTCAATATGCCAGCGTTATGCTCGTTTTATGCCCCCCCCCCCTTCCCAATACTTACCTCCGTGCTGCTCTGCCTCCCGGATGTCTCCTCCATGCAGTCTTCCCTCCTGCACGGAGGAGGGAAACTCTGGTCGCATTTTAATTTTTTTTAACTTCATTGAAGCCATGCAGCTTCAATAAAGAAATCTTTTTTCTTTGGCGTGACCTGGGCCCAGTGGGCCCGGGACACCAGTATGGCCCTTCACCCCCTGATGGCGATCCTGTGTATTTCCATTGGTTGTTTCCCCGTTTTGGCTGCACCCCTAGGTTCAGCCCATTGGTTATAACCTCATCTTAGCACCCCCCTTAGGTTCAGCCCCTAATTTTCAATACGGTCAGACTGCCCCCGTTTACAATCTCTGTCATGTTGTTACTATGTACCTCATTCTCATTTCCCACCAGACTTTGGTACACATTTATACAAGAAGGTACACATTTTAAGCCTATACATAGAAGTAAAACAATGCAAAATTAAAAGCATAATTCTCTTATCTTATTGTTTGAAATATTTGTGTTCAATAAAATAGTATACTTTGAATTAAAGAATCGATAAATAGTGTTGGTGAGTAATGTAAATATTCAAAATAATAGATATATATGTAGTGTGATTATAATTTATATATAAAAATATTGCATTTAGCAATTTTCCATAGTTAAATATGTGAAACAAATTATGATAGTGATAAATAGTTTAAATGTGAGGATAAATAAAAAAAAGTAAATCGAAAAATATGACGATAATAATAAAAATAATGATAGTAAAATGATAATAAAAGTATGTAAAATAGATAATAATGAGTATTAAATAAATATAAGAAAAATACAAATACAAATAGAAATGAATGTAAAAATCAACATGTATATAAAGATAATAATAAAAATAAATATAGACCCAGAGGAAATCTATGAAAAAGAGGAAGATTGTTGCCCCTATAGAAATCTTCAATCTCAGCTCTAAGGAACTTAAACCTAAGGAGATCAAGGTACTGAATAAAGGTCTGAAATATGCACCTACATCTGACTTTAGTGCCTTTAAGGCATATGTCGATATACAGAAATTTGTTAGGACTCTGACCCTTAAAAAGTTATTTCTGAACAACTAAATATACAGGAAATCTAACCAAAGTACATCCACACAAATTTAAAGAACAAATCAAATTTCTATCCCTCTTCTTCAAAATCTATAGCCATAAAAAACTTTAAAATAGCTATAAATAAAGAAATGGAAAAATATAATAATAAAAAGTGACTGGAAAGACAATCTCAACATAGAGGAAAAAATAATTTTACAATCTCTGGCTAGAGATCCTTTGCTCTCCATAAAACAAGTGGACAAGGGAGGGGGATTGGTTACTTGGGATTGGGGGATTGGGGTACTTTTGAATGATAAAAGTGTATATGAGAAATTAAAATCGTATCCATTATCACAGATAAGATCTTCATTAGATGGACTCTTGGAAAAAGGTCCATCCGAGGGAATTCTACAACAGTCAGAATATGAATATATAAATACCCTATATCCAAGAACCCCTACATTTTATGCACTCCCAAAGCTGCATAAAGATTCTAGAGACCCCCCAGGATGCCCAGTAATATCCGGTATAGGATCAATTTCGGCCAATTTATTCCAGTATGTAGACAAACATTTTCAATCTCTTAATCCCAAGGCTTACCTTAAAGACAGCACCAAAGTTTTAAGAATGTTTTAAGAATGCTAAAACAGGTTAATTGGCAAGACAATTATATTTTGGTTACGTGTGATGTGAGTGCACTGTACACGAACATACAGCCTAAATTTGGTCTAAATTCTGTACAGTATTTTCTGGGAAATTCATGTTTATATCAGAAATCACAAATTAATATTCTACTTCAAGGTATAAAATGAATACTAAATAATAAATAATTCTGGTTTCACAGTTCTTGTTATATTTCAAGGCAAAGGGACCGCTATGGGCACCAGGTTCGCCCCCAGTAATGCAAACGTGTTTATGGCGCATTTGGAGGAGGAGTTCATATACATGGGGCATGACTAGGGGAGTAAACTTGGTGTCCTATAAAAGATACATCGATGACATTCTAATTATTTGGAGTGGGACAACTGAGCAATTGAAATAATTTTTAGGTTATTTGAATGACAACACATGGAATATTAAATTGACCTCCACACACAGCCCAACTAGTATTGACTTTCTAGATCTAACCAGCTATCTAGAAAATGGAAAAATCGAAATCAAAACCAGTTGCATTTAATAGTTATATTCTGTTTGATAGTGGACATTATGCCCCATGGTTGACTAATATTCCTAAAAACCAAATGTGCATTACTAAACGTAACTGTAGTAATGATGTAGTGTGTCAGTCATAGAGTAAAAAGGTCTTCTCTGACTTCTCTGACAAAGATTATCCAGAAGAACTGAAAAAAAAAATGCCTCATATGACACCAACAAGATAGATAGAGGAACTTTATTAAAAAGTAAAGACAAAGCACTGAATAAAGAAAATGAGAGGCTAGCTCTGATAACAAATTATAATAAAGGTCACAAATTTATAAAGAAAATAGGCAATAAGAACTGGCATTTACACCTACGGGATGAACAGCATTTTAACAGAAAGACCACTAATCACTTATAAAGCAACTAATTTAAAAAAGTCCCTAACAAAAAGCTATGAGAGAGTAGTGCAACAAAAGAAAAACCACTTTGAAATGAAAAAGGGTTTTTATAGATGTGGATCATGTCTGGCTTGTCGAAATACATGTAACAATGTACTGAAAAAAAACCCATAATCCTTCATTTCTGTTGTCACAAAAGAAACCTTCACTGTAAGGGAACCCATCATATGTATGGCTAAAAATTGTATTTATCTTTTGTCCTGTAGTTGTGGAACACAATATGTAGGGAGAACCTTAAGACCTCTACATAAAAGAATAGAAGACCACATCAGAAACATAAAAAAAAAATGTAGAAAGCCTACTGTCTCAACACACTTTGCAGAAACGCATGCAGGCAAGGCAGACTCTTTGAACTTTCTAGCAATAGAAAAAGTACAGAGGAATTGGAGAGGAGGTGATTTTATTAAAAAGTTAGAACAGACGGAAATGAAATGGGTCTATAATCTTAAAACATTGACACCACAAGGCCTGAATAAAGACTTTGATCTTTTCAATTTTTTGTAAAGTAATGTACAATAGCTTATTTATATCTGATGCTGTTTTTGTCTTGTTTTTTCTCTTTATTTTCCCTCCCCCTTCTTTAGATCAATGACTGAAACGGAACATTTGGGATATGGGCCACGCACGTTTTTAGATAAACGATTAATATTTAGCTTAGAATGATGTATTTATTTTATCTGATAAATGTTTTAAACAAAACAATGTCAAGAGGATGTATCTGACCAGGATACTCAGCACATGTACAACTGTAATGCATACATAATATAGAAAGGGTGTATATGTATATACACCTATCTGATCCACACGGTATCTATACTAAAAAATATCCAGAGGATGTTACATTTACACCCTTTAATATATGACAGCACATATTTATGAGTTAATTTATTTTGCTGTTTATCTTTTATTATTTATCATGATCTATTTTTATTTATTCCAAATTTTATTTTCAATCTTATTATTTTTGACATTGTTATTTATTTTTACATACCGTATTTGCTCGATTATAAGACGTCTTATAATCGAGGTCTCTTATAATCTGACCTCAAATTGAGGTCAGATTATAAGACATGGATCCAGGTCCCCAGCAGAGCTGCAGGGGACCTGGATCCCCCTCTCTAGCAGCAGGGGATGTCTGCGCAACGAGCGCAGACTCCCCTGCTTCCGCCCGGCACCACCGCCGGGGCTTCTATGAAGAAGCCGGGAACTTCCGCTTTCATCACAGAAGTCCCAGCGAGCGTGCCGGGCGGCAGCAGGGGAGGTCTGCGCTCATCGCGCAGACTTCCTCTGCTGCCCCACTAGCCACCAGGGTAAATCGGGCAGCTGGGGGATGTCTGCACTATACATCCTTCATGCTGCCCGACACGGCAGACTATTATGACGGACCAGCTGGGATTGAGGTACAGGTAAGGGGGGGGGACAGAGAGACAAGGGGAGGGGGGAGGGGGGCAGAGAGACAGGGGTAGGGAGGGTGGGGGGCAGAGAGACAGGGGGAGGGAGTGAGGGAGGGGGGCAGAGAGAGACAGGGGAGGGAGGGAGGGAGGGGGGCAGAGAGACAGGGGGGACAGAGCAGGAAGGGGGGGAGAGACAGAGGAAGGGGGGCAGAGAGAAACATGGGGGGGGAAGAGACAGGTGAGGGGGGAGTGGGGAGTGAGAGAAAGCTGGGGGCAAGGGAAAGAGAGAGGCAGCATTGGCACATAAAAAGAAATAAACACAAGAAATGCATTTTTTTTTATATATTATTTTATTAAAAAATCAATTTACATGTGAATATATACAAGTTTAACTTTTTTCCTATAGGGTAGTCTTATATTCAGGCTTTTAGTTTTTTTCCTAAAGGAATATCCAAAGTTTGGGGGGTCGTCTCATAATCAGGGTCATCTTATAATCGAGCAAATACGGTATTTTATTTTTTATACACTTTACAATCTTTGTTATTTTTATTACATTTAATAATTACTATTATTTATTATTATTATTGATTATTTACTATTATTTTTTATTTTTATTTTATTTATTTTTTATTATTTATCATTTATTATTATTTTTTATATATTTATTTTTATTATTATCTTTATACTTATGTTTCATTTTATTTTTACATTCATTCCTATTTATTTTTATTTTTTTAGATTTATTTAATACTCATTATTATCTATTTCACATACTTTGATTATTATTTTAATATCAGTATTTTTATTATTTTTTTTATTATTATTATCTTTATATTCTTTGATTTACTTTTTTTTATTTATCCTCACATTTAAACTATATATCACTATCATAATTTGTTTCACATATTTAACTATTGAAAATTGCTATATGCAATATTTTTATATAAACATTATAATCACACTACATACATAGCTATTATTTTGAATATTTACATTACTCACCAACACTATTTATCGATTCTTTAATTCAAAGTATAATATTTTATTGAACACAAACATTTCAAACAATAAGATAAGAGAGTTATGCACTGTAGGTGCTATGAATCATGGTCAATCATCCATTGGTCTTTTCATTTTGCATTGTTCTGTGTATAGGCATAAAGTGTGTACCATCTTGTATAAATGTGTACCAAAGTCTTGTGGGAAATGAGAAACCACAGATTGCCCAGCTCTGAGGAAGCCCATTTAAGGGTGAAACGCGTTAGCTGAGCTTGGCACTGTCTATCTGGGGTCTGAGAAATCTTCTATTGCCTACAGATTTCGTTGAGGATCGTTTTCATGTTTACCAGTGTAAGATATTTTGTACTTTTTATTAAATTTGTGTTATGCTTACCCTAACATCCTCTTATTTATTTGGAGACTATTAGGTATTATTTCCATGAGGATATGAAAACTGCATCTTATTCTGTATGACCAATATGTGAGTCATTTGTTTAATTTCATCTGTCATATTGCAATATATTTTGCTACTTTGCACCTTGTACAGGACTTTAGCGCACTGTCACTTTTTAATTGTCATTTATTGTAGGGGGGGGGGGGGGGAGAGCCAAAACAGGGAAACAACCAATGGGAATACACCAAATAAGTCATTCGGCTTCAAGAAAAATGTGAATGAAAAACATCTGAGAATGGTAAGATGCCTTTGAATGGAGGACCAAGTGGTGTAATGGTGCAGTGCAATACAATGCACAGGGAAATTCAATTATATATAGTGGAACATTTGGATTTAGATAGAGCACAGAACTAATGCATAAGTAGAGTATAAATGCGGCAAACTGCTTCACGTATAAGTAAATGAATATTTGTAAACAGAATACTACGATATTGTTTAGGTAGAATGTAAATGCTGCCAACTACTTAATGTAAAATTATTAATAAAGAACATTATATCTGTGGAAAATGAAATGTTTTTTTTTGTAAACAGAGAGCTGTTATGATGTTGTTTTGGTGTAGTCATGGTCACAAAAGTGTTATTCCAGCAATCCAGGTGAATCCCACTACTCCTACTACTTTAATTGATCTGCATTAATTACACTTGATATATATGCAAGAGGAACGTACCAACCCAATTTGGAAGAAGCCCTGGGTGGGGTGAAACGCGTCTGACGTCACACTGCGGAGGATGCACGAGATTAAACCGGCATCAAGGCACACAGGACTTCCTGACTTTTAATATCCATCAAGTGCATACGTGACACTAGTGAGAGCAGTCACCCTGATTTTATGTAAGAGAGTTTAACCTTTTTTGCATCTATTAAAATACAATTTTACACTATGTAGAAATCTCTTTTATCTACACCTTGCGAGCCCAAGTGTTTTTAAAGAGACAAAGCACTTTCACTTTTGAAGAGACCAGGAGATCTTAGAGTGCCCTGAGTGGCTGCACACACAACCCAGAAAGTGGGCAGTATTATTCCTGCTCCAAGAAATGTGACTGAGATACCAATCTGGGGGGACCCTAATACTATTAATTTTATACAGAGAACACTACTGCTGTATTGCGTTTCTTTCCACATATTATCCATATATCATCGGGATACATGACAAAGGACATCTGATCAATTGTCAAGAATCTGCTACTCCATATTCTGCAAAAATGTAAGTATATTTGTGTCTGTTTTTGATAAAACTTTAGTGCTCCATCTTTTATCACTGTATGTTTTTTTGGAGAGGTGTTTAAGGGGACACGTACCTTTTGATGTTAATGAGCAGCTTATAAAATTGATTGAGATTTTTTTAATTATTATGATAGCGCCTGAAAACACCCCTTCTCTTTCCTTTTATGTTTCACAAAAGGGTTTATTATTTATACATCTCATTCTTAGGTTTAACATTATTCTTTGGGGCTACTATCATTTTTTTTTTTATTTCCTTTTAAACTTGTCTATTTCTGTGTCTGTGGCTGTATATATTTCAGTTGAATCACGTTCCTGATTTACAGGTAATCTTGAACTATAAATAAATATTACAGAAACCTATGTTCTAAATGACACTAATGCTGCACGTTCTTATACACTTGCTTATAATGACTTCTCCATTCCAACTTTTTTACTGTAACCATTCTCTGTCAATTCTAATCTCAAATTGCAGATAAAGGTCAGAACACTGGCTACATTATTTTTGGATGGGTCATAAAAGATAAAGTGATTTGTCACATGAATTCCTAATATTCCACTAATATCTTTTCAACTTGTTTGAATAAATTAGTTAATAAAGTTAAAACAATAACAATATTTTGAGAACTTCCTAGAAGGAAGCAAATGTTAAAAAATATGTACTGATGATTTGCAGTGAACCCAGCATTTATCTTAATAGATACATGCTGATTTATCCTCTGCCTTTAGCAGATCTAAAGGCTGATGTGTGATGACAGTATCCCCGCTAGTCTAATCGGGGTCAGAAGTGTGTACAGGGGTCTCTCTCTGCTGGTGCTAAGGTCCCCTCTGTTGATCCCAAGCAAAAACAAAGTTCTTTTACTGCACTAGCAAAGAGAACCAGTTGCCGACCAGACCGGCCTGCCAGTTTTCCATGGAAACATGGCAGTTGCCATTCAGAGTATAAGCTGGCAGGTAATGTCAAAAGCACATGCTAGTTTATCCTCACACTAGGGGCAACTCAGTTGTTGCTTGTGCTTCTATATTAGACACACAAGTTTAAGTTGTTCAGTATTATTTAACCTCTACATGACAATAGACATACCAGGTACGTCACAAAAAACATGTCACTTAGTGACAATGGTCGTACCTGGTACGTCCTGCTGTGAAACCCGTGCAGGCAGCTGAGCAAGAGTTCACTTCCTAAGCTCTGATGATGTTGCTAAAATGCCTCACTAGCAAGGCACTTAGCAACAACAAAAAATAAAGCCTACCCATTGGTGATTGTTCTCCTGAGTGACCACATTCACCAGGTAGCACTGCCGGACAAAGATGGCACTGGCCTTCTACTGGCAAGAGCAATGGAAGTTATTTTATTTTCACTTCAGTTGCTTTATGGGTGTTGAAGATGATCAGGTGTGCTGACATATCTTCAACACCCTGTAAATTAGATGAGCACTCACCAGTCACAGTTTTTGTGAGGTAGAGAGACAGATCTATATAGTGTTTGTTAAGTTTTGGTAAGATTTAATAAAAGTCAATAAAATTGTAATCACCAAGGGCTTTTATAAAAGCCATACCCTATATATTAACCCCTTTCCTGCCATTGATCACTGCATAAGCAGTGCTCTTGCACAGCAGCACATTTGTTGCTATACATTACACTCGCTAGGGGGGCGTTTAGCCCCCAAACAATCGACAAACCTATGCATGGGTGGTATCATCTCTTAGGAGATGTTGCTGTACACATATTATTATTAGTGTTGCTTGGCAATAACCCATAACAGGATCTGTGAATTCATGTCTGAAATACAATGTGTGTGAAAAAACACACACAAAAAACTACTACCACAAAGGCTGGTGGTAGAATAAGTGCATGGAAAGTGTTAAAATACCATGATCTGAAATACCCTGGTGGGTCTACTTTTTAAAAATGTATGGTTTGATGAGGTAAAATACACTGTCCGGCTTCAAAAATGTCACAAATAGGACATGGGATCAAAGAGATTTGTTTTTTTTTCCTGGCGTGACCTGGGCCCACTGGGCCCCATGGACCCGCCGGGCCCGGGACGCCAGTATCGCCCGTCATCCCCTGATGGCGGGCCTGTCTGCCAGGATCAGAAAAGGTCATACTTACTCTACGTTTCATAGACAGAATTTTAGGACATGATTCCCTGTGACTTGGCTTCCAATTTGCATTCTTCCTGCCGCCTGCAAACTGTAAATCTTTTTACAGTTTGATAATATACATATTTGAAAAGGACACAATACAAAGTCCACACAGATGTATGCATAGCAATTAAATACTTGATGGATATTAAATTTACCTCATATGAGACAGCAATACATAGTACAATATTCAATAAACACTATACTATAGAGAAAAATAATATACAATTTACAATATACAAAACAAAGCATTAGTATAAGATCACTGCCCAGGGACATGGACAAATGTCTCTAAATCTTGAATTCCCCCAAATGAGAGTCTCACTGCCTCACACATAAGACCATAAGAACATATATTCGCAAATACTTTATACATTTATATATAGTATATGTTTAACTTGTTTTATTGACTAGGACTGTAGACTTGTTTTGTGTGATTATTATATAAAAATAATTTTTCAATGCAATTGAAAAGACATGTAGACTGAATTGCACCTATCACTACAATTAATCACAACAATAACAGCGAGCCCTAAACCAAATATAAAAAGATATAAAACCATTTTGCAAATGGTCAAAATGAAACAGAGGAGGCAATCCACTAAAAGTAAGGTGAGTTTAGATGAACATTTCATGCAGTGTGCAGGTGCAAGTTTGTCAAAGAACAATGTACAGTTACGTCAGTGAGATGAAATATTCATCTAAACTTACCTGCGCCTCCAGAGGAGTCTTAAATAGGAATCAAGGATACAGAGAACAAGATTATGTACAATAAAAAGAGTCAGCCAATATCTCAAAATATAAAGAAAAATGTATTAATCATAACAAATATATTGTATAAAAACATCTAAATAGTTACATGAAATAAGTAAATCTTCCGCCAAAAAGCAACTATATGCAATTTTCACATAATACATGAATAATCAATTCATATATTAAGGCCAGAATAATACAAACAGAAATTAATAATTTATATATCACATAAATAAATAACTAATCCCCCAAAAAGAAAAACAAGCCACAATTCATATATAATGCATAAATAATCAATTCATATATTAAGCCCAATATAATACATTCAGAAAAGGTTAATTTGTGCATCACAAAAAAAGTGTTAAATAATTAGTATACCCCCATATAAATATAAAAAAGCACTTAAAAAAAAAAAAAATACTGAAAGTAACCAAAGTATAAAAAGTTAAAGAAAGTAACCAGGACAAAGACATCAGCATGGAGGACATGTTTCATTTCAACTCGTATTGTGTTTTCCACACATTAAATTTATGTTTAGTTTCTTTTTAAAGTGGGTATTTTAACATAAATATTATAAACCAATTCACAAAATTCACCTGTTTTTGTTGCTTTAATCACTTTTTAAAAACATTGTTTTTTTAAAGACATTTTATCTGGATACCCATGAAAACTGTACTTTCTAAGTACCAGGTCACTGAGCTGTCAAGCGAATATATGTCTTTATTACTTTATGGCGTATCAGTTGAGTGAGTAGTTGTATTACTTAATTATGAAAGCTACTTTTTAAAGAACTTCTTTTTACTGTTGCATTGACATTATTCACTTATATTATGACATATTTTGACAATGCAATTGCATATTGTAGAATTTATATCTCTATTTATCATTTCCCTAAATTGTAGTATATTTCCAAGTTCACACACAGAATAGAATGTCATTTTGAACAGGTTTAATGCATGCAATGAAATATACCTTACAAGTTTTGCATTTAGCATACATAAAAAAGAAAACCTACAAAATCCCATTTTTCATTTGTGAAGTAAGTAGCGAGGAACCTCTGCAAAACTCCACTTTGGCAGCAATTCACTGAATCATATTTGACTACACATACAGCTAATTTAACCAGATCAACAACCCACAATTAGTAGGACATCTTTGATGTCAAGTGTACTGACAGTGTATAGATAGGATCTTAGCAACACATACGTAAAACATAAAATATAAAGGTACGGGAGCATAAAATATAAGTATTATATAAAAGCACTTTATTACTTTTTTGGTGGTCACAGTACACAGGGCACAATACAAGTGACCCATTATATTTACCAAAGTCTTCTACTCAGGGGAGAGCTGGCAAGGCATGCAGAAACGCAATTGTCCCCTGCGCTGATTTCTAACCTGACCTGACATAGTACATGCTATATTTCTATTTGATTGTCTTCTCTATCTATCAATATACGTACCTTATCTGTGAGAATTTCTGTCTTGTCTGACTTTTTGTGTCTATTTCTGATGATAGTGGGTGGGCTGGTGAAGTTGCACCATGGGCCACTTAATTGTATTTACCCTTGAGGCCATAAGTGGCCAGCCATTCCCTGTTTCCACTTACCAGTTATCCTTCACTCCAATGCTGACTACACTAGCAATAAATAAGTCATATTGAAAAAAAAACAGCCCCAACTTTCAGATGGAAAGTTAAGTGCGTAAACCGAAAAATAGATTTTTAATAGTCATTCTTTCTGTTTACATGTTTTGCAAAATTATCTCTATGAACTAGCATTCGAAAGATAACCATTGGTCTTAGTCCACCTATACTGCATAACATAATAGGAACTGTGCCAAGTACTTACCCTGCTTCTGTGCATTTACCTATAACCTACATAAGTACTTACCTTACTTCAGGGATCACCTATACTGCATAATAGGAACTATGCCAAGTACTTACCCTGCTTATGTGCATTTAGCTATAACCTGCATACGTACTTACCTTACTTCTGGGATCACCTAAACTGCATAATAAAAATAGTACCAAGTACTTACCCTGCTTCTGTCCATTTACCTATAACCTGCATAAGTACTTACCTTACTTCTGGGATCACCTATACTGCATATTAGGAACTGTGCCAAGTACTTACCCTGCTTCTGTGTATTTACCTATAACCTACATAAGTACTTACCCTGCTTCTGTCCATTTACCTTTAACCTGCATAAGTACTTACCCTGCTTCTGTCCATTTACCTATAACCTGCATAAGTACTTACCTAACTTCTGGGATCACCTATGCGGCATAATAGGAACTGTGCAAAGTACTTACCCTGCTTCTGTGCATTTACCTATAACTTACATAAGTACTTACCCTGCTTCTGTACATTTACCTATAACCTACATAAGTACTTACCCTGCTTCTGTACATTTACCTATAATCTGCACAACTACTTACTTTACTTTTGGGATCACCTATACTGCATAATAAAAATAGTGCCAAGTACTTAACCTGCTTCTGTCCATTTACCTATAACCTGCATAAGTACTTAACTTACTTCTGGGATCACCTATACTGCATAATAAAAAATAGTGGCAATTACTTACCCTGCTTCTGAGCATTTACAGCCAGGTTCACCCCTCACCACTTGTCTGCTCCATCCAAATTCTGGAGAGGAGCAGTCAGCAGTGAGTAAAAGACCGGCGCCACCACATTCACCCAATAATCGGGCGCATGCACGCTATGTGGAGAAGCAGGTGCAAGCATTCAAGTAGTTAAATTACTTCTGGGATCACCTATACTGCATAATAAAAATAGTGGCAATTACTTACCCTGCTTCTGAGCATTTACCTATAACAGTGATGGTGAATGTTTTTGGGCCCGAGTGCCCAATTTTCGGCATGAAACTGATCTGCAGACTCAAAGTGCCAACACTGCATACACACACATACACGCACATATATACTCACACACATACATTTTTTATAATCACACACACATATATACTCACACACACACGCACTTATACTCACACACACATACTCAGACACACACATCCTCCGGCTGCCTCCACTAGGTACCAGGGATATCTGGGCAGCTGGGGGATGTCTGCACGATAGTGCGGAAGTGTTGGGCAGCATGGAGGATGTCTGCACCTATATTTTATAAAATTTTTATAAAAGCCATACCCTTTGTATAGTGTACCCTGTGTATTAACCCCTTCCCTGCCACTGATCACTGTTTCTTGTCTGTGCATTTTTAGGGGTTAATTTTTTGTACAGTACTACAAAGGCGCTTATAAGAGCTATTAACCCCTTCCTTGCTCTACATGTCAAAACGACAAGTTGGAAAATCAAAAAGCGCACCTCTCAGATGTAGCCTTTCAACCCCCAACAAAGCTGACAAACCTATGCATGGGTGGTATCCCTGTGCTCGGGAGATGTTGCTGAACACATATTGTGGTATTGTTTGTCAGTGACACATACCGAAATATGTGAATTTGTGTCTGAAGGACAATGTATGTGAAAAAAAAACACACAAAAATTACTACCACAAAATTTGACAAAGGCTGGTGGTAGAATTAGTGCATGGAAAGTGTTAAAATACCACAATTTGAAATAGCGTAGGGTGTCTACTTTTAAAAAATATATGGCTTGATGGGGTAAAATACACTGGCTGGTTTCAAATATGTCCCAAATGGGACATGGGTGCAGGCTGTCTGCATGTCAAAATTTCAAGTTGGAAAACCAAAAACTGCACCTCCCAAATTTGGCCTTTTACCCCCCAAACAACCCAACAAACCTATGCATGGGTGGTATCCCTGTACTCAGGAGAAATAGTAGAATCTATTTAGCAGTTTTTTTTGTTTGCTTTTGTGGATGAGGAGAAGATGTTTCAAATAAAAGTCAGGAAATTTGTGTGTTTTTTTTTTTTTTACCATATTTTATTATTTTTTTATATATAATATTATAAGATATGATCAAAATGATGGCATCCAAAGAAAGCCCTTCTTGTCCCGATAAAAACGATATATAATATGTGTGGGTACAGCAAATGACAAAGAAGAAAATTACAGCTAAACACAAACAGCACAGAAATGTTAAAATAGCCATTGTCCAGAATGGAAAAAAATGTTTCCAATTCTCTGTCCTTAAGGGGTTAACCAAATTGCGAAGTGACCGCATGACACAATGGCAATTAAAAGTACAGAAAGGCTTGCTCACTAAGAATCTAAGTAAAAATTTGCAGCACACTTAAACATACAAACATAGAATGTGTCGGCAGATAAGAACCATTCGCCCAATCTAGTTTGGCCAGTTTTCAAAACATTAAAAGAGTTCTGAATACTTTCATTAGTCGCTGAGCTTATCTTATATATAGGATAGCCTTATACTTATCCCATGCATGCTTAAACTCTTTTACTGCATTACCCTCTACTAATTTTGATGGAAGGCTGTTCCATGCATCCACTACCCAAAGTAATTCTTCCTGATATTACTTTTAAACCATTCCCCCTCTTTAAGGCTATGTTGTGGTAGTTTTCTTCTTTTAAATACTCTCTCACCCTATCACATTTAAATACTCATCTTTCTTTCAAGCTATACATGTTAACCTTTCCTGGTAAGTTTTACCCTGATATACATGAATCCGTTCGGTAGCCCTTTTCTAAAGTCTCTCCAAATTCTCTATATCCTTCTGGAGATACGATCTCCAGTACTATGTACCATACTCCAAGTGAGGTCTCATGTGTGCTCTGTACAACGGCATGAACTATTCCCTCTTTATACTGCTAAACCTGTCCCTAAACAAACTATCATTTTACTAGTGTTTCTTGCTGCTCTGTTATATTGTCTGCCTACCTTTATGACCTCTGAAATAATTACCCCTAATTCCCTTTCCTCAGATGTTAAGGTTACGAATGCATCAAATATTCTATGTTCTTCCCTTGTATTTGTACACCCAGCGTTCATTATCTTACAATTATTCACATTAAATGGCAGTTGCAACAGCTCTGACCATTTTTCTAGTTTACCTAAATAATTTGCCATTTGGCTTATCCCTCCAGGAACATCAACCTTGCTACAAATCATTGTATCATCAGCAAAAAAACATACTTCAACAAGACCTTCTACAATATCACTAATTATTATATAATATATACTATATATTATTATTATATGGCCATTATTTGCCTAGCCCACCACTACGCTAAAGTACTCCAAACGTGGTGAGTCCTGTTTCTATATCTTACATGGAGTTGAATCTCTCAGACAATCTGTCTTATACTATAATTTATACAATTTCACTGGACACCATATACAGAGCAACTGTGACTGTGTGGAGTGCACGCCCAGAAGCTTGTCAGGCTTCATCTATGCATACAAAAACTAGAAATTGGACAGCACCCGAGAACCGGCATATGTAATATAGAGCACCACTGAAGAGACCAAAACTAACACACAATGCAGTACTCCAAACATGGTGAGTCCTATATCTATATCTTACTTACATGGAACTGAGCCAATCTGTCTTAAAACTAAAGGCAACAATATAGAACACTATATTAAATATGCAGATTTGGGGTTGTGCTGCCCATTATTTAGTTTTCATATAAATATATATATGAGGCCTGACCAGCCACTGGAGCGTAGCAAAACACCCACCCTCGGGTGCTCTATATAATTTGTACAGATATATTTGTATAAATTGTAGACAATGTAATGAAAGCTAGATCAGCTAAGAGACTAAGAGTTCCATGCAAGTAAGATATACAAGGACCCACAGAGTACTTTGATGCAGTAGTGGGCTAAGCATGACATGGCCATTATATGTGACTAAATCTCCCACATTTTAACTTAAACAAGGTGTTTTTAAATATTTAAAATAATTAAGATATACCGTATTTATCGGCGTATAACACACGCCGGTGTATAACACGCACCTCATTTTAAGAAGGAAATTTCAGGAAAACAAACTTACATTTCAAATAAAGAACTTTGAAGCCCAATATGCCATTTTAATATGCCAGGATATTGCCCCCAATATGCCATTTTATATGCCTGGATATTGCCCCCAATATGCCATTTAATATGCCAGGATTTTGCCCCCAATATGCCATTTTAATATGCCAGGATATTGCCCCCAATATGCCATTTAATATGCCAGAATATTGCCCCCAATATTCCATTTAATATGCCAGGATATTGCCCCCAATATGCCATTTAATATGCCAGGATATTGCCCCCAATATGCCATTATAATATGCCAGGATATTGCCCCCAATATGCCATTTAATATGCCAGGATATTGCCCCCAATATGCCATTTAATATGCCAGGATATTGCCCCCAATATGCCAGGATATTGCCCCCAATATGCCAGGATATTGCCCCCAATATGCCATTTAATATGCCAGGATATTGCCCCCAATATGCCAGGATATTGCCCCCAATATGCCATGTAATATGCTAGGATATTGCCCCTTAGTATGCTCTTTCTTCTTTATCTCCCCCTCCAACTCCAATCTTGTCTCTTACTCTTACAAACTCAATAGATGGCTAGCACACAATACAAACATGAGAACTTTATTGATCAGACACAGGCAACATTTCAACTCTAATGAGTTTTTGTGAGGCCTGACGGAAACCTGTGAGAGTTGAAACGTTGCCTGCATCTTGCTCCCCGTGCTTGGTGATGACTCTCTTCATTATTCCTAGCATGGGGAGAGTGAAAAAAAGCTGAGTGAGGTCTGATAAAACTACTCGTAGTCTGCCATTTTAACGACTGACCACACGGATGACTGGGGAATGGTACTGGAGGTGTGCCTCAGGCTCGCGACAGGCTAGGTGGATGGCCAAAAGCATTGGCGGGGGAAACCCACATGTCAACCACATTTCCGGTGGTGACCCACGTTGAGATGTGGAGGATGTGGGCAGAGGTAAGGTATGGAATGGGGGCACACAGAGGTATTTTGCTTAAAGCCACTGCAAGGTAGTATTGCTTTCACATAACTTTAGGTAACATGTAATCTATGATTTAGTTTTTAGGTAACAGATCATAAGAACTATACAGTACTATACGTATGTGTCACATACACAAGTAAAAGTGCACTTATTAGAAACTAGGCTTTCGTCAGAGTTTTTATAATATGTGTATATACACACAAGTAAAGGTGCATTTACGAGATAATAGTAAATATACACACAAGTAAAGGTGCATTTACGAGATAATAGTAAATATACACACAAGTAAAGGTACATTTACGAGATACTAGTATATATACACACACAAGTAAAGGTGCATTTACTAGAAACTAGGTTTATATCAGAGTTTTCATAATCAACAATGTTTTACATCACATAAGCTGCTGTTGTTTTTTTTATATAATATATACATCAACATATGTCAAAATAATATTACAGAGTTACAGAAAGTGTTGTTATGCGATGTTAGGATAAAACAGAGGTATACATTCACACAATTTTCCTTTTTCATTTTCAGATCATATAAAACTCCTGGGATTTGTTGAACAAACAAATGTAGAAAATTAATTTAGAAATATATCGGGTACACTCTTAATAAAATCTGAAATAAAAATAAAGGTCTATTCACCAATACCAAGCCGTGTATTGGAAATGTAACCTTTATAGGATCAATAACGGTTTTTATAAAATTCTACCATAGGGCAAAGAAAGGTTTAGTCTTCCTTTTCATTTGCAAGCTTGTCTTTAATATTCCTTTTATATACCCTTTTATATACCTGTACACACTGCACTTTTCTTGAGTTTTATTTCTGGGGACCTCTGTAATTTGTCAAGCTTCCATGATTTAAAACTGTTGGAAATTTCAAATGTAAACATATTGGTGTATATGTAACAGGAAGTTAGGTCACGACATCCTTACAGGATTGATTATTGTGGTATTTCTGAGGATGTACTGTCATCAAAATGTCACTTTCGTAAGAATGCATCTATTGTTTTTATGGTATTATGACTAAGATGTTTCTGTGCTCTAAGACCTACTTCCAAGTTCTCTCTTCTTTTAGTGTTGTCCTTTATTTTCTAGTTACCCACGTATTTTGATTTGCATCTACCACCATAGCTCATCAAACACTGATAATAATATTTACATAACATTAACATTTATTTATAACATTTATATATAATGCAAACAATTGACATAGTCAAAGGTACAGAGGATTGTGGGAGACTACATACAATGTTGGACCAATAAGAACAGACTGATACATGAGGCAGAGAGCCCTGCTTGTAAGCTTACAATCTAGTGGGAGGGGGGACATGAGACACATGAGGGAGTGAATACATTATGATATTTTACTTTGTCCGCATTGCTGACTAGGGAGCTTGACATTACACAAAGAAAGGTCAGTGAGGGCGGAATATGATATCAAACTGAAGCACTGTAAGCAAGTTTAGGTATCTATTTATATATCACTGTTCCCCATGAAATAGCTAAAATAAGGGTGTAACCTATCTAACAAGGTTAAACTTATCATCATTCAGATGTTGTGTGGATGAATTGCTGCTGATCTTAAACGCTTCTACTTTCCAATAATAACAGTTATAGCTGACCATGGATTATCTAACAGTGATGACATTTCACAAATTGACTTATTGCAAGGCTGACATCCTATCACACAGTGCCATGCTTGAAATCACTGAGCTCTTCTAAACAACCCATTTGATATGATATTCTTCAATTTTAGGGACTCAAAGCCCACCACATCTCCTAGCAAGTAATTGAAGAATCAAACAAAGCTTTTCCATAGCCATATAAAACTAGGGAATGAGGACTAGATAATATTTAAACAGCTAACAGGAAAACTGATGGGGATTATTCTGATTATATAGATCCATTTTGGGAGAATATATGATTTTATCATATTTATTTTACCCCACCATAAGGTTTCAAGAGTTTTCCATTCCATGATCTATTCATTTGTTTGATAAATGGTAAATAATGTAATTCAATTAGTTTAAATGTATTTGTTGCTATTTTAATACCCAGATAGTTGAAGTTTTTCTTAACGCACGTAAAGCCATATCTTCTGTCCAAAATCTTTGTTTTGTTTTTTATTACAAAATTACAAAAAAAAAAAACGAAAAACACAAATACATTACATACTAGACAACATCTTCTGGAAATAAAACTTCCCCCAACAATTCAACCTTCCCAATTTCCGACTCAATTTCCAGATTTACATATTAAAACTAGTGCAACATGGCGGGTCTTTCCCATATCTTATTCTTCATTACAACCAAGGGGTTAAGCCTCCATCTAATTCAGCAAGTTCCATTTCTGCCATATGGCTATACATTTTTCTAAAGTGCTTGTTACTTGATAAAAACCTTTTTCCATGTCCCTTTGCATATTTATCTGTCTCTCGACATGAACCCAAGTTATATATTCCTCTTGAAGCCAATTTCTTGAGATTTTAATTTTCATGGCTACCAGCATCTGGTGAATAATACCATGATATTGTTTTTCTATTCCCCCCATATTAAGGTGACATAATGCTAATTGGGGACATGGTACGATCTCTCTATCAGTGATTTTAGCAATTTTCTTAAATATTTCTCTCCAGCAATCTCTAATTTTAATACAATCCCACCACATATGGGCCCAGGTGCCTGAGCCCTGGCCACACCTCCAGCACACCTGTGATTTTGTGGGGTCTATCTTATTCATTATCCAGGGAATTCTATACCATCTATGTACTACCTTGAAATATACTTCCTGGAGATTCAGACAATGTACATGTTTCCTAACCTCATTCCAGGCCTTAATCCATTGTTCTTGTTCCCCTTCTTCCCTTTCCATAATTCTCAGATCCATTTTCCAATTTTTCCATGTTTTCAGGGAAGGGGCTTTATGGTTATTTTTCAAATATTCTGAACATTGTTTTAATGCCCTTTTCTTTTTCTCATTATTAAATAGAATCAATAGGTCCCAAATCCTGTCCGCTCCATCCACATCGTCAAATACCGCTACCTGTAAGTAGTGTTTGATCCTAATGTATTTGAACAGGTCCCTAGTGGTCAGATCATATTCTTTTTTTAGGTCTAGGAAGTCTCTAATTTTCCCCTTATATTATAGCTGATGGATCTTACTTATTCCCTTCTCAGTCCAACTTCTGATTTCTATATTTTTAATGTTCCTTTCTACCACCTCTATAGGTGCTGAATATATGACCTTCTCCTCTATTCCCCACCTTTTCTTTATTCCATACCAAAAAAACAATAAGTCTTCCAAGGGTGAACCCCCTATCTTACTTACAAGGTCTTTATAAAGTATCTTATTTACCTATAGCAATTGTTCTTGGGATTTTACTCCGGCCCATTCTGATTCTATCTGGTACCAGTCAAGCAATTTTGATTCCCGCCATTGGACTTTATTTATATGCATTATCATGCTTGCTTCCCAAAGTTCCTTTAAGTTGGGAATTCCCATGCCCCCTCTTCTTCTATCCCTATACATTGTCTCCCGTTTTATCCTAGCTTTTTTACCCTTCCACACAAATTCCAATAAACATCTTTGGATCTGATTGTGGCGGAACCAACCTCGCCACTATGTTCTGGAGAAGCCTGGTTGCTCGCCTGCTGCCTCTGGACTATGGCCCCATTGTAAAAGCTTGCATTTTCCCCTGCAGAAAGGCTTGTTCGTGCCTTTCTGCCTGGGTGTTCGGTAGATTGAATCTACCGAACCAACTCACAAATGAATGGACTACCTGGGTAAGGGATGTGCCATAACACTATACGTTAATATTGTTAGTTAGTTATATTCTGTTAGTGTATTGGTTTATGTGTAACGTTTAATTCTGTGAGTAGACCACTCTGAAGGTTTATAATGTGACAGTGACAGTGACTCCAATAGTTTACTCCAACATCCATTGTTCTGTAGTAACTGGATTAACTGGTAAACTGATTATTTTGTGTACATTATGTTTCTTACTGTGTGTCTAGTCACTGTATGGTAATTTGGTTTGCAGTCTGAATGTCTAATGTTTTCCTAGCTCCAGTTAGTTGGAGAACTATGTTTAGTTCCATCCCCCCCCCCCCCCCCATTGTATACTAATGTCTGTGATGTCATGTGTATGTCTTTTATAAGTCTGTGTTGTTTGTCAAATAAAGTAGTTCAATCTTGCTGTACCTAACTGCTAGATGTCCTGTCTCTTTTGGTACAAAAAGCAAGGGTCCAGGAAAGACTTGCTGGGTGTGACTGTCCGTTACACTGATCAAACCATATAGAGTTTATTTTACCAGGAATCATCCTAAGGAAGTAGAGCCATCTAGGCATTACATAGTCTTTTATAATATTAATCCGTCCCATCCATTATATGAGCAAATGGCTCCACTTCCTCAGGTCGGCCTGTACAGATGACATCCTCCCTCTACAACTTATTTCCAATATATCTTTGCCATCAATAGGTATCTCCAGTCCCAGGTATTCAATCTTTTTTTTCATAGGAAGTTATGTTCTTTTCTTATTTCCTCCTTTTCTTTTTGATCCATGGCTACGCATATCGCTTGTGATTTCACTATATTCCCTATTTGATACTTTTCCATATTCTCCTATTTCTCTTAATAAATTTCTCAAAGATACTTCTGGGGTAGTTATTGTTATCATGATGTCATCGTCAAAAATGACAATTTGTATTCGCTTGTACCTATGACCATCCCCTTTATCTGTTTATTACCGTATTTGCTCGATTATAAGACGACCCTGATTATAAGATGACCCCCCCAAATTTGTAAATTCCTTTAGGAAAAAAACTAAAAGCCTGATTATAAGACTACCCTATGGGAAAAAAGTTTAACTTGTATATATGTAAATTGCTTTTTAATATTTAATAAAAAATTTACATTATACAAATGCATTTCTTGTTTTTATTTGCTTTTCTGTGCCAATGCGGCCTCTCTCCCGCTCCCCCAGCTTTCTCTCCCCCCCCAGCGTTGTCTCTCTCTCCCCCCAAAACTTCTCTCTCTTGTCTCTATCTATCCTCCCTCCCCTTTTCTCTCTGTCCCCCTCCCTCCCCTTGTCTGTCTGTGTCTCCCCCCTTGTCTGTCTGTGTCCTCCCCCTCCCCCTACCTTTGTCTCTCTCTATCCCCCCTCCCCTTTTATCTCTGTCCCCCTCCCTCCCCTTGACTGTGTCTCCCCCCTTGTCTGTCTGTGTCCTCCCCCCTCCCCCTCCCTTTGTCTCTCTATCCCCCCCTCCCCTTTTCTCTCTCCCCCCCACTCCCCTTGTCTGTCTGTGTCCTCTGTCCCCCCCCCTCCCCCTTACCTGGTTTCGTTCCCTGGTGGCTAGTGGGGGCAGACATTCTCAATGCTGCCCGACACGGCAGTCTATTATGACGGACAGCTGGTCCGTCATAATAGACTGCCGTGTCGGGCAGCATGGAGGATGTCTGCACGTATAGTGCAGACATCCCCCAGCTGCCCGATTCACCCTGGTGGCTAGTGGGGCAGCAGAGGATGTCTGCGCGATGAGCGCAGAGTCCCCTGCTGCCGACCGGCACGCCCGCCGGGACTTCTGTGACGAAAGCGGAAGTACCCGGCTTCTTCATAGAAGCCCCGGCGGTCGTGCCGGGCGGAAGCAGGGGAGTCTGCGCTCATCGCGCAGACATCCCCTGCTGTTAGAGAGGGGGATCCAGGTTCCCTGCAGCTCTGCTGGGGACCTGGATCCCTGTCTTATAGTCTGACCTCAATTTGAGGTCAGATTATAAGACGACCTCGAATGTAAAACGAGGAGGATTTTTCAGAGCATTTGCTCTGAAAAAAACCTTGTCTTATATTCGAGAAAATACGGTATATCTTATTTTTTCTGCCAATGGCTCAAGGGAAACTATGTATAGGAGCGGGGCCAAAGGGCAGCCCTGCCTTGTTCCGTTATGTATTGGTAGCCATTTAGACGTAATGCCCTGTCCTATCACCCTGGCGGTTGGACATGTATAGAGAGCCATAATAGCATCAAGTATTTTAGGGCCCAATCCTATCCTTCTTAGGGTCTCTTCCAGGAAGACCCAGCTGACCCTGTCGAACGCTTTCTCTGTGTCCAATGACAGGGCCAGCATGGGTCTTCTAATTTTATTCGTATAGTTAATTAAATCACAGTTTTTCCTGGAACTATCCCCAGAATCTCTACTCTGCATAAAGCCCGTTTGATCAGTATGATCAAAATCTAAATTTCATATTCATTGGGAGAGCTACTGTTTTACCCTTATTAAGTTTATATCTAGAAAAGAAACTATGTTAATTAAGCTCATAATAATGTCTGGATCACATCACTAACATTGCATATTAACATTGCTTTCTGATTCAGGCTTCTGACCAGTACGTCTTAACTAAAGGAGACAGTTGTGCCATATAACTAGCAATAAGCTGGGTCCCAATCTTAGGATGGAACCAACATGATTCATAATAGATTCTGTAATATTTCCCTTGGCAGCTTGCATAGCATTCTGCAATGGAGTAGTTAAAAGGGACTACATCAAAGCTTGTCAGTCATCTCTTTTTTTATCAGAAATATTATCCATATCAGTTCTGTCAGATGTATTAATGGAGGTATCTGTTAATCTCTTACCTGTGTAGGGATATCTGAATCCTTATTAAAACTCATGTATTAATTAAATTCAATTTAATAATAAGGCCTGAAATCTCTGTTTTTGGCAGAAATATTGTCAATATCTAATCTATCAGACATATTAACGGAGATCTCCGTTATTTTATATCCTGTGGAGAGCGTATCCAATCTTTTAGTAATATTAATTTATTCTTAACAATACCAATTAATAAACAATAATATAAAGAAAAATATATATATCTAAACACAAGCAACAAGTCCACAAGGTTTAAGGCAGTTAAAACCAATCATTTAAACCAATGGTTCTCAACCTGTTTAACCTCGGGACTCACAATTGTCCTTGGTCATTACGTCACGACCCAGAAATAGTTGAATTTTCAAAACATTATCATTTATTCCACAAATCAATTTGTACAGTATTCCTCAATGTATATAAGCACTGTTCAAAACATGAAACAATCAAAAATCAGGGCTTCTGTATAATAATCACAGCTCAAGTGAAAATTAAAGTGCTATTTAGCTAAAATCCCAGTAAATAGAAATATATGAGACTAATTAGAAGTAATGGGAAATCTGGGGATGCTTTTTCTCTTGCTAAGTCTGGGGTGATGGTAAACAATGCTACTAAGAACAACTCTAAGGATGTGTTCAATGTGTCCATTCTGTCCCTATTGTAACGATTTACCTGGATTCGAACCCTGACTGCTGTGGTTCCTGTTCCCTGCTCCTGTTCCAGACGCCACCTGCTGGTTCTGTTTCCTCATGTAGCAGTGGTGGCTATCTCTCTGATTTTGTTTTCTTGATTACCTACTGCCCAAGTGTAGACCCTTGTAATAGAGAGCCCTGGAGCTATTTAAACCCCTTCCTCCCAGCAATCAGAGCTGGTACATTATTTTCTGCTAGCTTGTGTTTTGATTCCTGTTCTTCGTGTTCCTGACCATCCCTGTTTTCTCCAGTCCCTTGACCTCGGCTTGATTCTCACCATCCCTGTTTTCTCCAGTCCCTTGACCTCGGCTTGATTCTGACCATCCCTGATTTCTACAGTCCTTTGACCTCGGCTTGTTCCTAGACCCTGCTTTGTCCCTGCCTGGCTATGACTCGTGGGAAACCAAACAAGGCCACTGCATGTGGGCATTCAAAGCCTGGGGCTCAACCCCAGGTGGAGAGTGCTCACCCTGCGCAGGGCCTTGAATCACCCACTACCCCTGTGCCGCGACTCCAGACCTCATCGGCACAGCCGACCATGACACAATGTACCAGCCACACTATGGAGTCCGCAAGGGCCTATGCCACAACACTTGATAGAACAGGTGGGGACTTTATCAAAGTATATTCAGACGCTGCAGAAATGTTTGTCTCTGCTCCAGGAAGAGGTTCGTCTCTTGAGGTCAGCCTTTACTAATAGCCAGTCTGCCAATATGAAAAAACTGTCCAGGGTGAATTCGGCACCAGAGCTGTGCTCTCTGAAAACAGTCACTGGAATAAATACCCATAAGCCTGCCAGTGACTCTGGTCTGCATCTGAGGCCTATACCTGCTCTCTCTTCACTGAGCGTGACACAGCCTTCACCAGTGAAGAATTCAGCAAGGGGTCCCCTCACAGCCCCGGAATGGTCCTGGCGTAGGAACAACAATCTATGTTTTTATTGTGGGAGATCTGGGCATTATATCAGCTATTGCCCTATTCGACCTTCAAATCCAGAGAAAATTAGAAAAGCATCAGGGCTGTTAACTAAACCTGCGTCCGCTCCTGGGAGCCTACGTAAATATCTGTCCAGTAGGCCTGTGTCCTCCAGTATAGAATGCTTACCTGACGGCTCCATTGAAGAAACGTTTGAAGATTTCTATCATGCTGGCTCCCCTAACATCTCTGTTCCTACCAATGTTATTGGGACTGTCATTGCCACTCCTCAGCGGAGAAATGCCTCATTTATTTCTGCCTGTCAAGAACCTATGCCATCCCTGCATAAAGCTAATGCTTTGATCTCTGCACCCAAGATTTATGATTTTCCCTTTGGTCCAGACTTCTCATCTGATGAAGAGCTCATTACCTGGCAGACCAAGCAACAGAAGTGCCCCTCAGCAGCTACTTCTAAAATGAGAAAGAAAAACAAGAGAACGGTTTAAATTACAAATTAGGTGCTCAGTGCTCACCCCTAGAGAGGGGGGTAGTGTAACGATTTACCTGGATTCGAACCCTGACTGCTGTGGTTCCTGTTCCCTGCTCCTGTTCCAGACGCCACCTGCTGGTTCTGTTTCCTCATGTAGCAGTGGTGGCTATCTCTCTGATTTTGTTTTCTTGATTACCTTCTGCCCAGGTGTAGACCCTTGTAATAATGAGCCCTGGAGCTATTTAAACCCCTTCCTCCCAGCAATCAGAGCTGGTACATTATTTTCTGCTAGCTTGTGTTTTGATTCCTGTTCTTCGTGTTCCTGACCATCCCTGTTTTCTCCAGTCCCTTGACCTCGGCTTGATTCTGACCATCCCTGTTTTCTCCAGTCCCTTGACCTCGGCTTGATTCTGACCATCCCTGATTTCTACAGTCCTTTTACCTCGGCTTGTTCCTAGACCCTGCTTTGTCCCTGCCTGGCTATGACTCGTGGGAAACCAAACAAGGCCTCTGCATGTGGGCATTCAAAGCCAGGTGGAGAGTGCTCACCCTGCGCAGGGCCTTGAATCACCCACTACCCCTGCACCGCGACTCCAGACCTCATCGGCACAGCCGACCATGACACCTATATTTTATCTTCAGATGGACCAGAGCTGAGAAGCCATTCTCACAAAGTTAGGTACATTACTCACTCACTGATGTCTATCTGCCACATCAAGCCCAAACTTCACTTCACAAATCTCAGGCAATTTTTTAAATTTGATCCCTAAAGTAAATGATGAAGTCTCTGCTGTTTCCAAATTCTAGGGTATTACTGAAAGAGATATCAGCGGCACTATTGAAACAACGCCTTCCTTTGCAGGATAGTCAAGTGGTGAACATAGTGTGCGTCATTGCTCATCTCCCAATCAAAAGTTAGACTTTTTGACTAATCTGAAGCACACATCTGCAACCCACTCCACATCAGATTAAATTAACCACTATTATAAATATTTTCTTTTACTCTCTTCCATGTTTATGTTAACGTCAAAGGGGAGAACAACATACAGCAATAAGTATAATGTGAATCCTATTTCACGGTCAGTATTTATTAAAGGTGATCACTAAAATTAGATAAAATGATCATTATAATAAATATGAAATCCCATGTGTTCTTTTTATTATGTCCAAGACAAACTCACCACCAATCTTTATGGGTGGAAATGTATACACACATTTTTTTAGTGCAGTATTGTTTTTTTACCTAAATGTTCAAATACCTGGCCAGGTGAACAAACCCAGTGGATAAGGTGTTTCTTGTGTGTGTATTTTGTAATTTTATATTGTGTATTATGATATATTTTATATTTTATCTTATCTTATATTGTATTTGTACTACCCATGTGACCACTTTTATACTTATTCATAGTGGCAATGAATTATTTTTCTTTATAAGTATATATATTCTATTATATCTACTTGTGCAATAAATCGATATATTTTATATTATATACATCTGTCTCTGGATTCTATATATATATTTTTTTGTTTTGTGTCTTAGCGCTGTCTCTCTCTTTAATTATATATAAAGTAATAACCTGAAATAATCAAATTACTAGGAGCATGTCAAAAGTATACTTATCTGAGTGGGATCAGCAAAGAAAGGGGACGTATGGAATGTTGGAAGGTGTCAGAGGAGCTATTGGATATTGATTGGACGCTATTATTCTATTGTAATGTTACCATGGTTATTTTTCTGTTTAAGTTTATCATTTGCAATGTTATACTTTGTTGTTATGGGAACAGTAAAGAGAAATTAGTATAATATGAGCCTCTGGACTTGTAATGAAATTGACATTAACTAATGTTCTAAAGTTTGCAGTCATCAATAAATGATAAAACTATGGTGACATGTATTATATACTTCACTTGTCAGCTCTTGTTGCATTCATCTTGCCTGAACATTAAAGTGGCATTAAAGGATTACTGTAGTACAGAAAAAAGTGTCTTTAAATAGCTTAACCACATAGATATAGACATTTACTTAATATAATGCTGGACACCAAATCTTGAATTTAATCACAGAGGCTTTAGATTTTTTAGATGGAAAATCAATATCACCTCCAATTTGATTAACTTCTTAGAGTTACTAGCACATCTTTTAGGCAATACCACCTTGTCAATAACCTGAACTCTGCATTGATTAACATCTCTATTATTACACGTTTTTGTATTATTTGTATTTTTTTGGTATATTTAGGTTAGGTTTTAAGAGCATATTGTGGTATATCTAGCCAAAAAAATATTTTGACTCATGACCACACATTTTATATTATATAAATTATTAGGAAGCCTTGGGAACCATTTTGATTTCAGATTGAATAATATATTTATAATATACATACAGTCATAATCAGACAGGAGCATTGTAAGATAATTTACCCCCTCTAGTTATGTGACAGGCAGTTTGAAGATATTTAATCCCCTCTAGTTACCAAACGGGCAGTTTGAGAGTTTGATTACCAGATCTGATTACCAGATAGGCAGTGTATTGGAAATGGTGAAGATTAGTAAATGCTCTATCTAAATTAATATAAGATATGGTATCTATTGGTGTCTGTTTAACACTTTACAGTTTGGTTCCCACGGTTACACATAACAATAGGAGCCAAATGAGCACAACCTCAACAACAAATTTATAAATGGAAATAATATAACAATACAACGATTATATTATTCCATAAGGTATTATTAGAGAGTTATATTCAATAACTAATTAACAGAATATCCACACACTTGAATAGGTTAAAGCATAACAAAGTTTAATGATAATTCTACAACAATATCTAATATAGGTTATACAAATAAACAATGCTAAATACTCAATCTATTAATAGAAACAAGAATAGTTAACTCTATTCAAGTAAAAGAAAAATAAATGCTGATACTTAGATGTTACGTTGCCAGGAGAACTCAGGTGGAAAGACTGGCCTCAGCACTCCTTATGTGATGTCCATTGTTGGAGCTTCAGGAAAGTTCTGAAATCTCTTTAACATGCATCTCTTTTAACATGAAGCATTTGTTGGAACAGCTTTCCCATAGTAACCCTGGTCAGGTGACCAGACTGTCAAACTGTCAGACTCCATGTTGTTTACAGTCCAGTCTTGAACAATAGCCAGTATGTTTACCTTGAAACACTGTTCCTTAGACCACCAGCCACCTGCATATACCCCACACATATAAACCAAGTGATATCTGTGTATAAGATCAACAAATTAGCATAACAAATGCGTGTCTACAACAGTCAGTAATGATTCTGAGCATTTAACCCCTTTATTTCTATAACACACACACACAGTCTTTCACTCACACATATACAAACACAGTGTTTCACTCACTCACTGTCACGGTATCCGCCATAACCAAGTATCCACCCCGGTGACGTGTGCCTAGGTCCCCGTCCAAAGGTTGTCTATTACCTCCTGTATCTGTTCCCAAAAGGGCTATAGTTTCTCACCTATATTCCGCACTGCTTGCCAGAGACCAAGTTCCATAATAAATGTTAAGCCGGGTCTATTGTAAATTGTCGTCACGATTCCTATTAGTCTGCTGTTATCCGAAATGAGAGGTGAATGCTGATTGGATAGGGAGCTAAATGGCCGTTCTCCTTCAGTAACTCTATGGGGAAAGTCAATGCTGCCCTTATTGGCTGATGGTTTAAAGGTCGAGCACAGTGCTGATTGGTCGCTCGTTTAAATGAGGTGCTGTGCTGATTGTCTCCTCAGTTAACAGGTTGAATTAAACCCCCAGTGCCTCAAAGTCGGACTCATGGCCACACCTCCATCTTGGGTGATTGGTCTCTCTCCCTTCCTTCAGTTCTTCGGCGTCAGCTACTCTGGCACCCAATTCCATTATCATTTCCCATTGTGTGTCAGATAATCCCTTTAAAGTTCCATTGTCTAATCACTGTTATCAAGATGTTTTAATGTATATATTCACTGTGTTAAGACTTAATAAATGTTTGCCCTTGGGCGGCAAATTTTGGAGGGGCGGCCCCCCAGCACTGAAAAAAAAAAAGTAAAAAAAAAATCCGCCCCTTTAAAAAAAAAAAAAAAAGACCGTGCTTTTAGGCAGAGACGGAGGTGATAGGGGATCGGAAGATCTCTCCCCACCATCTCTGCCTGCCAGCAGGCTGCACAGGAAGCCAAACAGGCAGCACAGAGAAACCTCCGTGCTGCCTGTTTGGCTTCCCGTGCAGTGTGACACGGAAGTGGCGACAGTCACGTGATACACGCGCCAGGTCACGTGAACTGTCGGCACAGCCGCTTGGGAGCCGAACAGGCAGCATGGAGGAGACCATGCTGCCTGCCACTAGCCACCAGGGAAAGGAAAGTGCTGGGGAAAAAATGGGTGGATTTGGGGAAATTGGCTGGGGCTTGTTAAATGGCAAATAACACTGGCATATTATTGGGCAAATTAGCAGGGGCATATTACATGGCAAATAACACTGGCATATAATTGGGCAAAATGGCTGGGGCATATTAATGGCAAATAACACTGGCATATTATTGGGCAAAATGGCTGGGGCACATTAATGGCAAATAACACTGGCATATTATTGGGCAAATTGGCAGGGGCAGATTAAATGGCAAATAACACTGGCATATTATTGGGCAAATTGGCAGGGGCATATTAAATTGCAAAAAACACTGGCATATTATTGGGCAAATTAGCAGGGGCATATTAAATGGCATATTGTTGGGCAAATTGTCAGGGGCATATTAAATGGCAAATAACACTGGCATATTATTGGGCAAATTGGCTGGGGCTTATTAATGGCAAATAATACTGGCTTAATATTGGGCAAATTGGCTGGGGCATATTACAGGTAAATGGCAGAATAACACTGGCATATTATTGGGCAAATTGGCTGGGGCTTATTAATGGCAAATAATACTGGCTTAATATTGGGCAAATTGGCTGGGGCATATTACAGGTAAATGGCAGAATAACACTGGCATATTATTGGGCAAATTGGCTGGGGAATATTGGCAATGTGTATGTAATGGGGTGATAGAGGCATGTAAATCGGGTGATGGGGCATGTCCTTGGTGTGCAACGTGGGTTATGGGTCATGTCGTGGGTGTGCATCGTGGGTAGGGTGGGTGCCCAAAATTTGTCTGCCTAGGGCAGCACAAAATCAAGATATACCACTGAGTAGAGATGTTAATACAAGCAGGGTTCAGGGTATTCACAAGGTGGTATTGCCTAAAAGAGGTGGTCGTTACTCTAAGGAGTTAACCAAATTGGAGGTAAAATGGATTTGCTAAAAATCTAAAAACTCAAAAGCCTCTGGGAACTCAAATTTGAGATTTGATGTGCAGCATTATATTGAGTAAATGTCTACATGTAGTTTTGTTTAATACTATACAATGTTGCTATTCATATATAGAGTTACTTCATGTTAAATTATTATCTAATACTAATATAGTGTTTAATATTATGCAGATTGGATTTGTCTGGTGCCCTATCCTATTCTTTTTTTGGAATTTGTCATGATTTAAATTGGTAAGTGATGTATAATTATAAGCTTTACATGATACAATAGTTAATGTTTGAGCTACATTTAACAGCATCTAGCAAATGTGCATAATATGTTCTCCCCTCAGGGTCTAAGACAGTTCAGCCAGGCGGCTTCATCGCTGACAGTTCAGCGCGGCAGTTAGAACACTGAACTGTCAGCAATGAAGAAGAACGTGGACGCTTCATTGCGGACGCGGCTATGTAAGGGCTGACAGTTCAGCGCTGAACTGTCAGCTCTTACAAACGTACAAGTTAAAATAAAATAACCCCCCCAAATAAATGAATCCTGCCCCCAAAGTGCCGCCCCAAACCCCAATACTAAAATTAACCCCAAAATCCAATACTAAAATTAACCCCGAAACCCCAATACTAAAATTAACCCCCGAACTCTAATACTAACCCCCGAACCCTAATACTAACCCCCTAAACCCTAATACTAAATTAACCCCCGAACCCTAATACTAACCCCCTAAACCCTAATACTAAAATGAACCCCCGAACCCTAATACTAACCCCTTAAACCCTAATACTAACCCCCGAACCCTAATACTAACCCCCTAAATCCTAATACTAACCCCCGAACCCTAATACTAAAATTAACCCCCTAAACCCTAATACTAAAATTAACCCCAAACCCTAAATACTAATTCTAACCCCCTAAGCCCTAATTCTAACCCCCTAAACCCCAATACTAAAATTCTAATTCTAACACTCTAACACTTTAATTCTAACACATTAAAACTCACCTTTAGCAATGAAATGTCCCGCGATTAAATATCCCGCGACTAGCTCTCGCGTGGTGAACAGACGGCGGTCACAGCAGTTCCTGGTTGTCGTGCGCACTGACAACCGCTCTGACTGCCGAATGCGAGGGTCTCTCGCTGCTAGCGCAGCGATAGCCCCTTATTTTTGCATGGGATCAGCAGGGGGACCTAGTTAAGGTCCCCCCTGCTGATACCATGAAAAAACAAAGGGGCTATCCCTGGGATAGCAGAGAAAGCAGTCGCCAAAGAGACGGCTGTCTGCTTCCTATGGAAGCATGGCAGCTGTCGGTGAGAGGATAAACTGGCGTGTACTATCAAAAGTACACACCAGCTTATCCTCACAATAGGAACAACTTACATTTCACGTGTGCTGCTATATTAGAAGCACAAGTGAAATATAAAGTTTAGTGTGCCTTTAAATCAATTTGTTCATATGTGAAAATGCAGCTGCTTCAAAGTACTCCTCACAGTACTTGGATATAGAAATGGGTTGTGAAGGTGAAGTAGCGCTGGATTACAGATGAAAAAATACGAATACAAAGAAAATCATAGTGTAGCACGTATTAAGGTGATATTAAATTATATGTGGTATCGCACTCACAAACAAATGTAAATGTCTGGCCTCAAAAAACTGTTGGTCAGGACCTTCCTTAAGGATCCTGGAGGAAGTATTCCAGTTGTATTTTATGCTGTTTAGCCCTAAGGTGGTGTTGATATGATGTAAATAATCGCTGATGCCTGATATTTATGATTTTATATTTGAGGTCGTTTTATAATCTGACCTCAAATCGAGGTCAGATTATAAGACTGGGATCCAGGTCCCCCGCAGAGCTGCAGGGAACCTAGATCCCCCTCGCTGATGCACGCAGACATCCTCCCCTGCCACCCGGCACGACCGTCGGGACTTCTATGATGAAGCCGGGTCCTTCCGGCTTCATCATAAGAGTCCCGGCGGAAGTGCCGGGCAGCAGCAGAGGATGTCTGCGCGTATCGTGCCGACATCCTCCGGCTGCCCCCACTAGCCACCAACGAGAGAACAGGTGAGAGGGGGGGACAGACAGACGGGGGCAGAGAGAGACAAGGGGAAGGAAGGGGGGCAGAGAGATAAGGGGAGGGAGGGGGCAGAGAGAGGCAAGAGGGGGGGCAGAGAGAGGCAAGGGGAGGCAGAGAGAGACAAGGGGAGGAAGGGGGGCAGAGAGAGACAAGGGGAGGAAGGGGGGCAGAGAAAGACAAGGTGGGAGGGGGGGCAGAGAGAGACAAGGGGAGGGAGGGGGCAGAGAGAGACAAGGGGAGGGAGGGGGGCAGAGAAAGACAAGGGGAGGGAGGGGGCAGAGAGAGACAAGGTGAGAGGGAGGGGGAGAGAGAGAGAAAAGGAGGGAGGTGGAGAGAGAAAGAAAAGTTTGGGGGGAGAGAGAGACAATGCTGGGTGGAGGGGGAGAGAGAGGCAGCATAGGCACATAAAAGGAAATAAAGACAAGAAATGAATTTTTTTAATATCATAATTTTTATTAAATATTAAAAAGCAATTTACATGTGAATATATACAAGTTAAACTTTTTTCCTATAGGGCAGTCTTATTTTCAGGCTTTTAGTTTTTTTCCTAAAGGAATATCCAAAGTTTTGGGGGTCATCTTATAATCAGGGTCGTCTTATATTCGAGCAAATACGGTATGTTATAAATGTCCTTAACACTAATGAAAGTCAATGTGAAAAGTCCATCATCTTAAATGAATAGATTTATGACCTAGAATGTACTACAGGTTGAGTGTGCCTCATCTGTAAGTCTTGGGACCAAACGTATTTTGGATAACAGATCCTTTAATGTAACAGATCATTTTCACCCATAAGATATATTATAGCATTCATGAAATACAGTGGAATTTGCCAATTTGTGAGATTTTATAATAATGCAAAAATGTATGTAAAAAAGATGTATTAAAGTATTGTGCCACATTGTCTATGTATTTTTGTAAAATGTTCAAACCATGACCTATTTGGTTTGGAAAATGATAAATTAATCGTCTTTTTCTCTTGTGTTATATGTTCTATCATATCTAAAAATGTAGCTGTTTTGTTTTTAATCAATAAACTTCTTTAAGTACTGTTTCATGTTGGGTAAACTTCTCATGTTGTGTAGACTCAGAAAATGCTTTTCTGCTTCGTTTAATGGTACATAATTTAAGTACTTTCCAATTCTTTTGTCTCTACCTCATTAATGAAGTACATTAACAATTTGGCTAAACCATCAAGGAGGGCACAATGTCAAGGGCACAATGTCATGTCTTCAGGAACTATTTGTTTCTTAAATGACCTGCAGAGCTTATGTTAGCTCTCAGACCTCTGTATGTAATTTCTTTAAGATTTGATTTCCCACCAGCCCTATGTTTATTTCTTCATGGTCTTGGTCAGGTCTAGAATAATTACATCTATAATTCTTTCTTTATCTTTTTTATACTTGTCAAATCCCCATTGTCTATGCCAGAAAGCATTGTTCTGGTATTCTCCATCCATCTGAAGGTATTAAACCTATCTATACAAGTGATCTAAGAGGTTAGAACAATGCCTATATAATGTAATAAATTATAAAGCTCCATAGTTAATTATGTTGAAAAAGGGACCTAATCCATGAAGTTCAACCTTTCCACACAATCTTATTCGTTGATCCTGATGAAGGCAACAAAAGCTAATGAAAGACTTCTAAGCCTATATTTTTTTAACATACTGATTTACTCTGCAAAGACAATTTCACTTAGCAGTGTATTACACCATATAATTGTCATAACATTAAAGAAACTTTTTGTTCAATGTTTAACCCCTTTATGACCAGGCTGTTTGCCAATTTTTTTTACCATGCAGGACAAAGACTGCTTTTAACATTTATTCGTTTTTTTGTATTTAACTCTAAATATTGGGTATTTCGTGAAAATATGGTTATTATTTCGATTGTATCCTATAACTTATTGCGAAAAATAAATAGAATGTAGTGGAAAATTGAAGGGAAAAACTATTTTCTACTGATCAGCTAATGAAAAAACCTGCAAAATATATTCAAATATCTGTCCTGAGTTTAGGATTACCCAATGTTTTTTTTTTTGACACTTATTGTACTTCAGGTATGAATTTATAGGGGTTGTTATCCACCGATCAGCAATAACATTATGACCACCTGCCTAAAGTTGTGTAGGTTCCCTTTTGCTGCCAAAGCAGATCTGACCCCTCAAGGTTTGGACTCCACTAGATCTCTGAAGGTGTGCTGTGGTATCTGGCACCAAGATGTTAGCAGCAGATCTTTTAAGTCCTGTAAGTTGCAAGGTGGGGCCTCCATGGATCGGACTTGTTTGTCCAGCAAACCCCTTAGATGCTCGATTTGATTGAGATCTGGGGAATTTGGAGGCGAAGTCAACACCTTGAACTGTTCCCCAAAACTTTCCTGAAGCATTTTTTTCTGCTAAAATAGGCCAATGGAATCAGAGAATAATGTTTCCATGAAAGGGTGTACATGGTCTATAACAATGTTTAGGTAGGTGGTATGTGTCCCAACAGAACCTTGCCCAAAGCATCACACTGCCTCTGCTGGCTTGCCACCTGTCAGTGGTCATAATGCTATGGCTGATCGGTGTATGTTAATGCCAAACGCCCCCCAATATATGTTCAGCAACTTCCCCTGAGTATAGTGCATAGGTGGCAGGTACAGGGCCAAATTTGGGATTCAATCATTGCAGTTTTGAAACATGGAATTTTTACATGTTTCTTTGCATACTACATTTCCGATTATGCTCAGCCAGCCAAATGCTAACTTACCATCATAAAAAATGTTGGGTATTGCAGTCAGCACAGATCTACCCTGAGCTACCCTGCTGCAGCATGGATGACCAATCCAGGTGCTGTGGGCCCCTTTCTACTGCTGGGAATGCCGCTGGCACCATAAAATATAAAAAGATATGGCCCATGGCCCCATAAAATATTAAATAGGCCCCCATGGGGCAACTGCCGGGGTAAACCCCATGGCCCAATAAAAAAAAAAAATGTATATATATATATAATTTGACCCAAGGGGCCACAGGCTGTCCACAGAATCAATTAAATAAAATAATTATATTTACAATTCCCTACCTACTCCCTCCACACCTAGGAAGAAGGGATGATTCAATAAAATATAGAAACCTGTAAATAAAACCCACCCTTTGAGTGCCATTTGAGTAGGCAGTGAGAATCGCTGCCTATGATGTTTACATTTAAATAGACTTAGAAACACACACGTTTATATCTATATACATGAAATATAATTAACAAATCTTCAAATATTGGGCATGGCCAAGTTTTCAACTGAAAATAATAAAAAAGATAGGAGTGCAGGGACACCCATGGCTCATCGGTAAACAAACTCCCTTTAAATGCCCAGAGACTGCAACGTTGAGCATTCCAGCCCATATGTGTTTTGTGTCCCAATTGCAAGTAATCATAAGCTAAAAATAAGTCAGCTGTCCTATTTATTTAGTATTGTTAATTAAATGAATTTAATGCAGCTGAGCTGCATCTTCATAGTTGCCAACTGTCCCGTTCGTGTTGGGACAGTCCGGCAAGCTGGCGATTTTCCTGTAGAAATCATCATGTTTCACAATTGTGTTGTGGGTGAAAAAGGGAGTAAAGCAGAACAAGGAAACAAAAAATAGGATTTAATTTTTATTATCTGATAACCATACCCGCGTATACTGCAATCGTGGGACAGTCCCGGGAAACTGGGCTGTCTCGCGATCGCGGCGGGTCACGTGAAGTCGTGCGATGACGTCATCGTGCGACGTCACGTGACCTGCCGCGATCGCGAGACAGCCCAGTTTCCCGGGACTGTGTCGCGATCGCAGTATACGCCGGACCAGTAATTTTTTTTACTCTTTTTTTTTTTTTTAAATCTTCTTTAGCCGGATATGACAGCTAGTCATATCTGGCTAATGTACTTCCCTCCTCCGTGCAGGAGGGAAGCCTTTAGCATGGAGGACGCGATGGGGACCAAGAGGTGATTACTGGGGAAGGGGGTGGAGGGTGACATTATGGACAAAAAAACACTGAGAAATGAATTGGCATGATAAGACTCAAAGATGATGATGGGCATGATAAGACTCACAGATGGTGATGGGCATGATAAGACTCACAGATGATGATGGGCAGTCTCAGTGTTTTTTTGTCCATAATGTCACCCTGCACCCCCTTCCCCAGTACTCACCTCTTGGTCCCCATCGCGTACTCGATGCTAAAGGCTTCCCTCCTGCACGGAGGAGGGAAGTACATTAGCCGGATATGATGATGGGCATGATAAGACTCACAGATGATGATGGGCATGATTAGACTCACAGATGATGATGGGCATGATTAGACTCACAGATGATGATGGGCATGATAAGACTCACAGATGATGATGGGCATGATAAGACTCATAAATGATGATGGGCATGATAAGACTGACAAATGAATGGGTGCAAGAAATATAGGGTGACTTTAATTTCTTACATGGGCAAAATAATGTAATTAATAAGTAATGATGGTCTGTGCCTTTTGTAAGAGGCACAGACAAACCTGGAACGCAAATGCCCCCCATCCTTGCAATGAGATATAGCAGCAGGGAAGGGGGACATATTGATCTACATTTTTTTTGTTTTGTTTTTAAGATTAAAAAAAAACGCTCTCTTGTATGTGTGTATGTATGAGTGTATATGACAAACTGTATGCATGTGTGTATGTATGTATGAGTGTATGTGACAGACTATATGTATGAGTGTGTGTGACAGACTGTATGTATGTATAAGTGTATGTGACAGACTATGTATGAGTGTATATGTGACGTATGTGTGTCTGTATATGACTGCATGTGATTGTGTGTATGTGCTGTTGTCTGGCTCCTAGATTTTTTTGCTGGCTCCTAAAAATCAGTTAAGTTTGTCAAGCCCTGGTGCAACTAGCTGGAAATATTTAATATTTTACAGTTTTTTTGTGGTCAGAGACTTAATATTTGTTTGCTGAGAGGGTGGTGGGTGCATGGAATAGTCTTCCAGTAGAAGTGGTTGAGGTTAATACAGTAAAGGAGTATAAGCATAAGGCTATTTTAGATATAAGATGAATTCAGGGAATTAATGGAGGTATTACTTTCTGAGAGGGTAGTGGATGCATGGAATAGCCTTCCAGCAGAAATGGTAGAGGTTAATACAGTGGAGGTCAGAGACTTAGTATTACTTTACTGAGAGGGTAGTGGGTGCATGGAATAACCTTCCAGCAGTAGTGGTAAACACAGTGAAGGACTTTAAGCATGCATAGGAGAAGCATAAGATTATCCTAGATATAAGATAAGGACAGGCACTAAATAAAGTATTCATTTACTGAGAGGGTAGTAGATGCATAGAATAGTCTTCTAGTAGAAGTGGTAGAGGTTAATACAGTAAATGAGTTTAAGCATGCTTGGGATAGGTATAAGGCTATCCTAGATATAAGATAAGGCCAGGGACTAATGAAAGTATTACTTTACTGAGAGGGTAGTGGGTGCATGGAATAGTCTTCCAGTAGAAAATGTAGAGGTTAATACAGTGAAGGAGTTTAAGCATGCGTGGGATAGGTATAAGGCTATCCTAGATATAAGATAAGGACAGGGACTAATGAAAGTATTACTTTACTGAGAGGGTAGTGGATGTATGGAATAGGCTTCCAGTAGAAGTGGAAGAGGTTAATACAGTAAATGAGTTTAAGCATGCTTGGGATAGGTATAAGGCTATCCTAGATATAAGACAAGGCCAGGGAATAATGAAAGTATTACTTTACTGAGAGGGTAGTGGATGCAGGGAATAGTCTTCCAGTAGAAGTGGTAGAGGTTAATACAGTGAAGGAGTTTAAGCATGCATTTAATGCATCATTTGGATAGGTATAAGGCTATCCTAGATATAAGATAAGGCCAGGGACTAATGAAAGTATTACTCTACTGAGAGGGTAGTGGATACATGGAATGGCCTTGCAGCAGAAGTGGTAGGTTTATACTAAAGTATGTTTTAGGGTGTACACACAGCTCTCTGACTATATTTCATGTAAAAGTGATAAAATGCACCTGCCTGATGTAGATGTTGTGCTGTGAATGTATCTGTTGTATACCAAGGATGCTGGTGGGAACTTGGTGATATAATCTACACTGTGACAATAAGGTGGAGTTACATTATGCTAATTATGTTGAGTGGGTGGAGCTTTGAACAGTAGGTGTGGTCAGTATTAAAGTAAGTACCGTATTTGCTCGATTATAAGATGAGGTTTTTTTTCAGAAAAAAAATTCTGAAAAATACCCCTCGTCTTATAATCGAGGTCGTTTTATAATCTGACCTCAAATTGAGGTCAGATTATAAAACAGGGATCCAGGTCCCCAGCAGAGCTGCAGGGGACCTGGATCCCCCTCTCTAACAGCAGGGGAATGTCTGCACGATGAGCGCAGACTCCCTCTGCTGCCGCCCGGACTTCTACTTCTTCCGGCTTCGTCATAAAAGTCCCGGCGGTCGTGCCGGGCGGCAGCAGGGGAGGTCTGCTCTCATCGCACAGACATCCTCCGCTGTCCCGCTAGCCACCAGGGAGAATCAGGCAGCTGGGGGATGTCTGCACGTATCTCCATGCTGCCCGACACTGCTGTCTATTATGATGGACCGGCTGTCCGTCATAATAGACGGAGGTGTCGGGCAGCATGGAGGATGCCCCCACTAGCCACCAGGGAGCGAGTTACAGGTGAGGGGAAGGGAGGGGGGCAGAGAGACAGAGGGAGGTAGGGGGACAGAGAGACAGGGGGGAGGACAGAGCAACAAGGGGAGGGAGGGAAGGAAACAAGGGGATGGGGGAAGAGAGAGAGACAAGGGGAGGGGGGGGCAGAGAGAAACAAGGGGAGGGGGGCAGAGAGAAACAAGGGGGGGAAGAGACAGAGGCGAGGGGGGAGTCAAAGGAAAGGGGAGAGAGAGACAACACTAAGGGGGGGAGAGAGACAAAGCTGTGGACAAGGGAAAGAGAGAAGCAGCATTGGCACATAAAAGGAAATAAAAACAAGAAATGCATTTTTTTATATAATTTTTTATTAAAAAAGCAATTTACATGTGAATATATACAAGTTGAACTTTTTTCCTATAGGGTAGTCTTATATTCAGCCTTTTAGTTTTTTTCCTAAAGGAATATCCAAAGTTTGGGGGGTCGTCTTATAATCAGGGTCGTCTTATAATCGAGCAAATACGGTAATTGTAAGCTGAGCTGCAAAGTGTCCCTGGAAATTTTTTTAAAATGTTGGCAACTATGCAACGCCTGTGACTGGCAGAGTGTATTTCAATTGAGGTTGTGAATAAAAAGCAAATATAAAGCTGTCCTTTTGTATGCGTTCTATTGATTAAAAATGTATTTTTCGAATGTGCTTTAAAATACAATTTCCCTATTTGCACAATTTTTTAAACCACCCTCTTTGATAGGAGGAAATGATGCAATATACCCACTGTGTCCAGTGAAATATGACACAAGTGAACATGTTTGTTAGAAATATTTCATAATATTTTAACAAAAACTGCTGGACAGATTTAAAAATGATCTACATGAGATTTAAAAATGACCTACATGCGTTATATGCAACTGTGAAAATTGCTAAGATGATTTCTGATGAAAAAAAAAAACACATTTTATAGGTACATACCGTAATAGTAAAACGTATACTTCTCATACCATTTATTTAATTTGTGTTCTATGCTCATCCTAACACGACCTCTTGTGGCCTTTTTGGTGTGTTGCAAGCAACTGTATTTTATATGGATATGTTTTATGGATATATGCAGTGTTTTATTAGTTCTAGGTTTTTTTTGGTTATATTTTTTCTGTATGCTTTATACATACTTTATTGACTGGAGAAATAGATATAGAAACATTATCGTACTTGATGTGTGGATATTCACAAATATAGCTAATTAAATTAAATTCCTATGCTACATTCAACAATTCTGACTTATGACAGTAAATATACACATAAAGGAATGTGTATTACAGTGACTATTGCTGAAGAATATATTGGTAGATCAGAAAATCAAGCTATCCTTGTTATTCTTTTCTGCATGAAGACATTAGTAGCTAATTACTAAACGTGAGATGAACATTTTTTCAATATTTAGAGATTTAAACATTAAGGTTGCCATCTTTCTTCAGAAAAATACCAGCCTTGCTACTGTCTCCATAGACTTAACATTGGCCTCAAGCCAATTTTTTACTGGCCTGTCGGTAAAATACTGGCCAGGTGGCAACCTTGTGTACCATATATGGCGGGAATGTGAAGAAGCGGGTAGAGTTTGTGGCCACCTCGTAAAACTGGTTACAGATATGTTTGAAACAGAGATATCATTGACACCCCAAGCATTTCTCTTCCACCTAGGAGAACTAGGTCCCTGCACAATTAAATACCCCCTAACTGTCCAAAATTGGGGGATCTGTCCTGATATCCCACCGAGCTCTACCTCTGTTTCGGTTTTCGGGACAAAGGTAGATCTCAGCGGGACAGCAGAGGTTGCATTCTCTGGTGACACTCAACCTCCCAAGCTCCGGTCCCTCCAGAGAATCATGATGGGGGGGGGGGGGGGAGGTTAATTTACCAGTCTGACGGTAAAATACCAGCTAAGTGGCAACCCTAATAATATAGCGTACTAATTACTAAAGGTAGCAAGTGAGCTGACAAGTGAGGTGCTAAAATCAGACAATAACAGCTTTAGTTTAAAGAACAGGGAAGTTAAACAACTGTAGCATATTCCTAATGAATAGGGGGCCACCTATTGAAAGTGGACATAAATGTCCGTGAACAGAGAGCAATGTAACAAATCCAGTTCTGATTTTGGGAGCCAATCCCACTGGCCCTGCTGAGCCCATCAGGACTCCAGACAGGAATCTCGCTGTAAAGATGGAGGTCTCCACTCTCCAGTGTCTACACAGCACTATGCGAATGCACAGTAGTGCTGCCACATTGAGTGACAGTGCCTACCGTGTCTGTGCAATTACGTTGACACTTGACCTACCAAGGTCCACCCCCAGCATCCCAATTTTGAGAGTTGGGAGGTTTGCCAATGGGTTAACTATGCTTTGTTGTGTTATTATTGTGGAGCCCTTTGATAGATTCACGCAAACCAGACTGACCTGGAAAAATAGGGTCAATATAAGAAGAAAAAGGGACAGAGGGACTTGGGAGCAAAATAGGGAGTCACTTGGGAAATATGCTGAAAGGGACCATGCCATTCAGTTGTGCAGATAACATTCTTCTTCCGCAAAGTAACATACTCTAATGGAGACAGTTTTTTTTTTTTTTACAACCTACAACAGATGTGTATAGATATTCGTTTGTACAACATATAATTTCAAAATCTTTTTAAGACATTTTCAAATTTACATTGCGTTAGATTCAATGAGTGACGTTATGATGATTACTTGAAATGATTGGCGGTGTACCAAGAGAAGGCGCTGCAGTTAACCTATACTTGAGCGGCCATAACGATATGTAAACTCTATGGTATGACCCAAGAGCGCATCATCCTGCGCCGAGATAGAGTTGCAGCAGCTTTATCTCTTTGTCGCCAAAAAGAGACATTTTAGTAGAGCCAGTTGCGTATACTACATTTTGTCCTAGACTCTAAAAAAATGGCAGCTCATACTAGAAACGATATGGTTAGTGATGCGCCCTCTAGAGTTTAGTGACCCTGCGCAGCATTATTGTAGTATTCGCTTCCAGATCAGGCGTTCCAGCAATCCACGTGTTTACAAGAAATCTATGCCTGTTTCAGTCAACTTGATTGAATGTAAATTATTGCTTGCGATTAAGGAATAGGCGACAGGTAAGAGAATCTGTGTTACGGATTGTAAATATTTAGTCTACATATATTCATACAGTTTATAGAGACTTGGAACTATCTGTTTTTTTGAAGGTGTCCATACATACTTTACAATTACAGTCGTGTAGAAAGTATGTCTTATTTACGTTCATTTTAATATCCCTGAACTGCATGTAATTCGTAGCTCAGTAATGCCTAGTCTTTGGTCAGGGGAGCCCTGGCAACTTTTGGTGCGGAAACAATTTAGTGTCCCATGTGCAACTTCATCAGGCCATTTTTTATGTCAGAGATACACATATATGCGATACAGATATAATGACATATCAAGTACAGAGATTGATAGGGAAACAAGACAATTGGATATAAAGTTTGTGCACTTAGAAGTGAACAGTGGTTAAATATGTACTAACATGGTGTGTGGATTTATGTTATATGAGTGTGATTACCCCTATTCTCTTTCACACCTTGCATGCCATTATTATAGTAGTGTGACTATAGGCATAAATATAGAACATTTTATTTTGTTTGGGAACATACTAAAATTATAATTATCCGTGTGTGTGTGTAATTTGGTTAAATGGGACTCTGTCAAGTAATGAATTGCACAAATTTACCACAGAACCAAACCTCATACTGACCATATGATACAATCCAGATTGTATCCACACACAATTTTATTATATGCCATATTTTATTTGTAAAAATAAAATTGGAAATGGTTTTCATTTTTAAAATTGCATTACAGCAAAGATTTTTTTTCCAGCTATGAAGGAAGGAACTGAAAGGCTTCTTATACAGTTCAAGAATGAAAATGGAGAAGTGCTGGGATCCCCCTTTGATGTACCTGTGGATATAACACCAGATAAACTGCAGCTTGTCTGCAATACACTTTTACAGGAGGTAATCTATTTTGTTTTAGGATCAGTGCTTATTATAGACTCCTTGTACATGTTGGCTGATCTTGGACTCTTTCACTGCCAGATATTAATACTCCACAATTAAATAAGAAGTACCGTATTTGCTTGAATATAAGACGAGGTTTTTTTCACAGCAAATGCTCTGAAAAATCCTCCTCGTCTTACATTCGAGGTCGTCTTATAATCTGACCTAAAAATGAGGTCAGACTATAAGACATGGATCCAGGTCCCCAGCAGAGCTGCAGGGGACCTGGATCCCCCTCTCTAACAGCAGAGGATGTCTGCGCGATGAGCGCAGACTCCCCTGCTTCCGCCCGGCATGACCGCCGGGGCTTCTATGAAGAAGCCGGGTACTTCCGCTTTCGTCACAGAAGTCCCGGCGATCGTGCCGGGCGGCAGCAGGGGAGGTCTGCGCTCATCGCGCAGACATCCTCTGCTGCCCCACTAGCCACCAGGGAGAATCGGGCAGCTGGGGGATGTCTGCACGATACGTGCAGACATCCTCCATGCTGCCCGACACGGCAGTCTATTATGACGGACCAGCTGTTAATTGAAACACAGAAGTCATTTGCAGCTATTCCTGATCACACTAACGAGGATGCTCTTTTTTTGTAGCTAGGTAGAGGGAAAATCCAGATTCTATTCCTAAGGGGTGTACATACATTTATTCTATTATTAATTCTAACTGCTGATATGTTTTAGTGTATTTTAAATGCATTCATGTTATGTTTGTTCCTGCTTTCTTCAAAGGCAAGCTAGGCAAATCGTTTTATGGAGGCAGGTTTCAGTATCGAGCCTTACAGACCAATTCTCATGGAGATGTTATGGGAGCCTGTCAGACAGGCTTTGTTGTCGATTTCATAAAATAAGTAGATAGCCACCTTAGCATCTAAATACAGGTTAAATCCATGTATAATGCTGTGCATTATTACAAGGGTCCTGTTATAATGTGCTAGTATTGGGATGTGAGTCCATGGATCCCGAACAGCTCAACTGTATTATTGTATGCAAAAAAAGTTTTGACAGAGTAGAGATTTGTTACCACTATAAATGGTGTTTTATTTGCTGATTTTACTTTCTTGTATATTCAGGAGGAGCCACCACCTTTGGCCTTTTTTGTACATGAACTTGAGATTGTAACATCCCTAGATAAGACCCTTGAGAAGCAGAAGGTGGAAACAGAAAAAGTCTTGGATATAATCTACCAACCACAAGCGGTCTTTAAAGTTCGGGCTGTAACACGTTGCACCAGTTCTTTGGAAGGACACACGGAGGCAGTTATTTCTGTAGCTTTCAGCCCAACTGGAAAGTAAGCATGAATTTATTTATGAAGGAAAAAGGTACTCTAAATACAAAGTCATCTATGTGAAATACATCCATACATTAATGTCTCCTTACAGATATCTAGCCAGTGGATCTGGTGACACCACTGTTCGTTTCTGGGATCTAAATACAGAGACTCCTCATTTTACAGCCAAAGGTGAGGAAGTTACTTTAATGGGAACAAATGTTGATTATTTGACAGTCCATCTTACACAGTCACAGTGAGGTGCTTCAATAGGAGCCAACATTTTCTAAAATTTTGGGGATTATTATAGAGGTAATTACTGTTGCAAAAGCAGTGAGCCCCAGAATTGGCCTTCAACTGACCATGTTTGATTTAATCTGTTAATGAGGAATAGTTTCTGGGATGGAAACAGTAATGTTACCAGTTTAGGCCACCCACATACCAGCAGGCTTTAAAAAGCTGCATTACCTCTTGTGCTCTCTCTCAGTAATGTAAAATTAAAAAAGGAAATATACTGTATTCAACACTGACTTTCACTTTTTGAGTTATCACTTTTTTCCCTCTGTTTTTTTATTATTTAAAGGAAAGATTTAAATATATTACCTGTGCATTTAAAACAAACGCATATATAAGACATATTGTTTTTTTTCTCTATGTTTGAATTAATTGCATATAAAAGTAAAAAATTTGGTTTCTGTTGCCAGCATCCATTTTGAGAATTTTACCCATGATGCAACATTCTCCAAAATATTCCAGCAAGTCTCACTTTTCAACTGTGGCCAGAGCCTGCATGATGATATCATAAGATACGCCCCTGCTCTTACTGATCCCTGTGTATCATAGTGGGCAGGACTAGGTGGCTGTGCCTTCCAACACATAGAAAGGAGATTGACCTGATCAAACAGGATCATAACTCCACCCTCTTGTGATGTAATAGTTACATTACCCTCCTATTCATTACAAGTCTATGGTCAGAATGGCCTGGGCATGGCACACAAAACCACTATATTTCACAAAATGACAGCGCCCAGTCACACTTGTTTAGTAAAATATTTCATAAAATAAACTTGCTTAACAAAAACAAGACAAACCTGAAATCAACAATGCAAAAATAAACCTTTTTCATTTTTTGGTGGGAGTGTCCCCTTAAGATCTTACTCAAACAAGCCCTAGTTTATTGAGTTCATTTAGTTCACATTCATTAGACTGCCAGCCTAGCTGTATGTAAAGACAAAATATGAATGTGTGGTAAAAGATAAATAACAATACATAAAAGTAAATATTCCCTGACAAGAAAACAATCATACGATTTCTCATAGGAAAGTATCTAGCATACCTAGTGTTCACATAGGGAGTGAGTGGAGATTATAGCTTCATTACTATATATTATATATATTAATAAATATACTATATATACATTATTATATGCTGCAACAGAGTATCCTTTCTCTGTATACTGTAGATATGCACCAGAAATTTTGTGGGATACAGCTCTTCAGTTGAATAGTTGAGTCTTAAAGGATTCAAGTTTATGATTGTTTTCCGATGGTTACTTTAGCTATGGTATTTATTGGATGAAAAAATATATTAAGATGTATTTTGGAAACCCACAGGACACACACACTGGGTGCTCAGTATTGCTTGGTCTCCGGATGGCAAAAAGCTTGCATCAGGGTGTAAAAATAGTCAAGTAAGTGCTTTTTTTCACTCCACTTATGTAGTAAATTAACTGAATTGTAATGACAGTTTTATCCTATCCACACTTTGTGTAATGTTGTATTCCAGTTGGGGAGGCTGGCTTTCATGAGATAGCTTCAGTTAGTTTCTAGTTCAGTGCTGTGGTTTTAGCATATATCTCTTTGTGCAGCTTAGGCTCTTTATGACACTTCACACTGTGGGCTGATTTTGCTGTTCCCATCTATTTGTACAAGTCTTTCAACTTGTATGTCTGTCCATATTTTTCCTGCCCTCTGTCTCCTTATGCTTGTATAAATGTATGTTTGCGCAGGTCTTCTGTGGTCTAAGCTTCCATGATGTTTAGCTAAACACTATAGTCCACAGCAAACACGTAGTATTGATGGTTAATCTCGGTGTGCAAGTTTCAGAAATTCGGTTAGGGAGGAAGGCATTTGGGTAATGCTCCACAAACAATTTGACTGAGCCTCATTGGTGATGTAGTTCACTAGGTGCCTACCCATCACTCGATTCGGGCACTGATAATATCTTTGCCATTTGCCGTTTCATGGGAACCAAAGTCGTGTTGAGAAGGATTTACCATATTTTAAGACCCCACTTACTTTTTTATTGGGGAAGTTACACCAAAGCCACATTTCTTTATTTACCGCAGGCACAGAGTTTAATGTCCCTCCTCTGATAACGGTGCTAGACCTCAGTAAAAGAGCTGCTCACAAATGCAGTAGTGATGACTAATTAATGCTTGCTTGGTTTGGTGTTGAAAAATATAATGGGGGTGATATATAAAAACGTTTTCTAAAAAGGCGCAGGCGCCATTTATGTATAACGGCTATTGCGCTTTTTTTATACGTGCAAAGTGTCTTGACGTATAAAACTGAATTGTGTTCCCCAACACAATTCAGAGCCATATATATACATATATATATATATATATAGATCTGTTTTTTACACTGGCACACACGCCGATTGCGCAAGTATTTGGTGCATTTGTGTCATGTTTAAACATGAACTCCTATGTCTTATGATTGATTTTATTTCTTTTTCCCTTTTTTACTTTCTATGTATCTTGCCAGATTTGTATATGGGATCCAAACACAGGCACGCAGATTGGGAAAACATTAACTGGACACTCGAAGTGGATAACATGGCTGAGCTGGGAACCTCTCCATTTGTATGTTGCCCTCTATTTCCTTGTGGAGAAATTAAACATGTGGTTTAAGAATAAAATGCGTGCTATATACATATACAACCATTTGCTGAAGAGTGATGGCTAACTGCCAAATTTCTTTGTGTAATTATCTCAGGAACCCTGAATGCAGATACCTTGCAAGTGCCTCTAAAGACTGCAGCATCCGGATCTGGGATACTGTTTTAGGTCACTGTCAGAAGATCCTTACTAGTCACACACAATCAGTGACTGGAGTGAAATGGGGCGGGGACGGCTTATTGTACTCCTGTTCACAAGACAGAACAATAAAAGCTTGGCGAGCACATGATGTAAGTTGAACAGATTATTTGTCTAAATATTTATTTTCAATACACGGTCATGCATTCTTCTCATTTTTCTTTAAGGTTTGTGAACTTTAAATATGTAGTCTACGTTCTCCTGACATAATTTATGGGTTTTAATGGCTCTAGTTTGTAGTTTCCCCATACTAATATTGATTCATTCATTCTATTGGGTTAATAATTTTTTGTGTTTATGAGATCTGTTAAAGTGAACTGACCAAGGAATTACAAAAGTCTATTTTTAACAACCAAAGCACCAAACCGGCGTCTTTGTGTTTCTGGCCCGATCACTTTGTGATCTGCAGCCAGGAACATACAAGCAGGGACCCGATCAGGGTCTCTATATACCTACGATACCTTTATGACATCACAAAGGCATGCCCGAACCCAGAAGTTTGGGCATGCAGGGATGCCAGAAATGTAGCGGACGCTTGGTTTGAGCGTTCGCTACATTTCTTATGTCAGACTGAGGCCACTCGAAGTGGCCTCACCTGACAGTGGAGACCCTGCTGTAAGTCTCTGCAGCAGGATGCACAGAGAGTTCTTCGTGGGGGGTCATGATGAACTGTTTAATGCAAAATGTTCTATGCTGTCCTGTTAGCACTAAAAAGTAGGACGGCATGGACCATCCTACAAGCGGGAAGGGGTTAATAGTGTAGTTGGAAGAATCCTCCATTTGCCTATTTTTCCAACTCTATTAATGCCAGTTTTGTTTTCGTTTTTTTTTTTGCAGTTCACTGAAGTTCAAATTTTAGTGAAAAAACTTATACACAGCTGCACACTGTGTAACTCTGAGAAAAGCAATGCTTACGGGAAATAATGACGGCCAAACTGACATGTTGGTTAATAAACAATGCACATACTCTAATATATAAATTTATTTTTTCTAGATTATTTTACGTGTTCATACTAATCTTCATTGTCTTTATTATGGTCCTTGTTTATAAATCCATTTTTTACGTTTCAGGGAATCCTCTGCCGCACATTGCAAGGTCATGCCCACTGGGTTAATACTATAGCTCTCAGTACAGACTATGTCCTCCGCACAGGAGCTTTTGATCCTGCTGAAGCCTCTATTAACCTGCAAGACATGAGTGGATCCTGTAAGTGCTTTTCATAGAAAGTGGTTTTCTTCTTTTGGTTCATTGCGATTCTTAAAGGTTCCTGTAAACTCTAGAACTAAATCTGTTTTTTTTTCAACTTATTAAATTAACAAATAGGTCAATTTATATTATAGATATAGGATGCCTTTTGTTTTTTCTTTCTATGTAATGTTGCATGGGCTTGCATCTTGTGTAGCATGACATACCATGTATTCTAATATAAAGTTACTGAATAACCAAAATTGTCTAGATTTTCAAGTGTTTCTCGGTTAAGGAGCCTACCAGTAGAATATTCTCAGCACTTTTGGTATTAGTTGTAGTACAGAAATGGCTAGCGGGGCACAACTTAACACCTAGGACATAGAGCCTCCTAATGTTAAGTTAATAAATTTACCTTTGGATGGGAAAATGTGTTCTAAGCTTTGGGAGGTTTTTTGTTTTTTTCATCTGATAAACTGTTTCTGAGATTTGATGGATTTATTGTGCCATTTCAAGCTTAATAAAATGTTTTATTCTTTTTATGTTTCCCACCAAGTGGAAATCCTAAAGGAGAAAGCTTTGCAGAGATATAATCAAGTTCGGGTATGACAAATAACCTTTTTTTCAATAGCCAATAATCTTCTGTCATAGACCAGCCCTGTGCTCATTGCTGACCAGCACTGCATGAGGATTTTTAACTTTTGCTTCTATTGGTGAACAAAAATGTGGGCTTTTTAAAAAAAAAAAAAAAAAGAACTTTAGTGTCACTAGGACTCTGCTTAGCAGCTTAAATCATGAGATAAGCTTAAATAAGCACAGTAGATGCTTTCGATCTTGTATCAAATGTACCAGAATTGCAAAGCTATTAGGGAGCCAGCCCATCAAGTTTTCTCACCATGATTGGATGACGGGGCCATATTTGTTTACAGTACTTTTTTCTGACTCACACTTTTTGAAGATGCTTTGGTTAACTTGAACATGTAGTGCCACTTATATTTAGTTAATGCTGTCCCTTTATGTTTGTGTTTAAATGTACGCTTGTCCTGTCATACAGTTACTCTGGTTGCTGCTTACATCTTGTGTATGGGTGCTTTTTAAAGTGAATCTGTCAACTACAAAACTTAATGTTCATATTTCCTGGTGTAATTGTGAAAGATTAATAGATATATGGAACTGAAGTATTCTTCCTCCTGTCCAAATGGGATACTTTCATGTAAGCCGGCCACCATAGGGTGAGGTCTGCATCATGCAATATCCAAAATACAAAGAATGGCTCAACGGTGATATATTATCATGCATCACCCACTCACCACCCATGGGAATAATCCTCCCATTTTCAGTCCTTGTTTGGTCCACCCTTTGGGATATGCACCACATCCGGCTCCTGCAACTGCCCGGTGTACTTGTGCTTTTCGCAGTATAGGGCACTCCACATCCACTGTAACATCACAGAGGAAAGAATGCTGGCAATCCTCCATAAGGTGGTGCCTATCTCACACTATTTTTTGCCCCCACACTGTGGCAGTTTTTAACTTGTTGGAAAAAAGTTTCATTTTATTTTTTGGTGTGAAGCTCTTTTTCTCCTCTTCCGTGTAGGATTGGCAGCATTCTTTCTTCTCATTCAATGCCTAGCAACATTTATTCTAAATGTTCTAAATATCACATTGTGTTTTTTGTTTTTTTAGCTTTGTATTCTCTATTTATTATTATGGGATACCATGCCATGTGCAAACAATATTTTTAGTGAAACTAAATCAACTAATTATTACATTAAAAAACAGGATTTTCATCACAATTTCTATTTAACAGGGACAAGCCCCTGAGAGGTTAGTGTCTGGCTCAGATGACTTCACATTGTTCCTATGGGCCCCAGCAGAAGAGAAGAAGCCTTTAATGAGGATGACAGGACACCAAGCTTTGATCAATGAAGTTCTCTTTTCTCCTGACACAAGGATCATTGCAAGTGCATCATTTGACAAATCAATAAAACTGTGGGATGGTAAGACTGGGAAGTAAGTAATTATCCTTTTTTTTTTTCTCTCTGTGCATTTCGTACTGCTTATGATGATTTTGCCCGTTTTTCTGATGCTTTTATGTAAGATTGTTTGATTTTAACATACGTGGCAGTGATGTCCGTAATGCTGATTTTTAAAGTGGTACTAAATGTTCTTAACTTTTGCTTCTTTGACCAAAGTCCTCCATCTCTTGAGTATGTATGTGCATTTAAATAAGTGTTTTGTTTTTATCTTAGATACATTACCTCTTTGAGGGGTCACGTCTCTGCAGTGTATCAGATTGCCTGGTCAGCAGACAGCAGGTTGTTAGTCAGTGGGAGTAGTGACAGTACACTAAAGGTGTGGGATACAAAGACAAAAAAGCTATCTGTGGACCTCCCAGGACATGCGGATGAGGTATGTAATAATTTCATCCAGGAAAAATAATGCTGTGTGATTTAGGGTGCTTTAGCTGTCCACATAAAACAAAAAAACAAATAATAAAGCAGTGCAAGGCAAAAAAAAAAATAAATAAATAAAATATATATATATATATATATATATATATATATATATACACACACAAAATATATATATAATATATATATATACACACACAAACAAAAACACATGCACACACGCACACACACACATACACGCACACACAAAAAAAAAAAACATACACGCTCACATACAAAAATAGTGGCACTCAAAGGTTTTTGGTACAAAAATACAAGCACATTTTTGGACAGAACATCAAAGTTTCCATCTCAGATATGGAATCTTAATCAGGACAGCTCTATACATAGAATGAAACATAGTGCAAATAAAGACAGGCAAATGTTCATCCCACTAATTAAATAACACACACCCTTAATTGATAAACACCTTACTATCCCAATAATGTATCTGATTCTCTTGACAATGCAAAGTTAAATCTAAAAAGTTAACACTGCTTCTACTGTAGCTAAATGTAAGACAAACTTGTGAATTTAAGTTATTTAAATAAGTCATAGCCTCAATAATACTTTACTCACTGCCACGTCAAAGTAAAAACATATAATTGATATAGCCGGTGTACATCAAAAGGGTTCAAGAATATGCTGTAATTCAAATAAATACATGTAGCAATTGGCGTACCGCTTTTCTGCAAATAAAATGACTCCTCAGAAAAAAATAATTGCAAGTTAAGCAAACCTCAAAAAAACAGTTTGTTTCATTATATGTATAGAATTGTCTTGATGAAGACTCCATACCGGAGATCAAAATGTTGATGTTCTATCAATAAATATTTTTGTACCCAAGACCAGTGAGTGACAATATTTTTGGATACTTTGTGTAGTCATCTTTGCACCAGGGCTGTAATTGCTAAATATGGAGTGCCTTTTTTTTCCATCACTAATTTGAAAGGCAAAACTGCTGGGCAAGTGCCAGTGAGTTTGGATAAATGCAACTTGAAACCTATAAGCCTGCTGTGTAATGTTTAATCACAATTAAGACCAAAACCCAAGATTATTAATTAGTTATAAACTGTACAGTGCTAAAATAAGAAACCTAAACTAGATTGATTTTTTTCTTTAAAAAAGCCTTCACCACAGTGGAAAAAAGTGGTGGAATTACTATGTATGTGTAAATATGATGTTTCTAGTGCATGCACCATTGGGCCTACCCATGCATCTCTGTAGAAGACCTTTTGATTGGCTCCTGAGAAATCCCAGGATGCTTTTTTTATACATCATCATTAGAGGATTAATTCCTGGAATGGGTATGTTTTTAAGGTAAGCATTGCAAAAACAGTGGTACAAAAAACAATTGTATTTACCAGTGTTATAAATGATTTTTATTGGCCAATTAAACTTCCTTCCTTGAGATGTAGTGTTGTACATTTCCTGTGAATACTGTTCTGTTGCAAATAATTGTTAAATTGCTTGTGTTGTCCTAGGTTTTTGCTGTTGACTGGAGCCCAGATGGACAGAGAGTAGCCAGTGGAGGAAAGGACAAGTGTTTAAGGATGTATGTATTTTTCTGTACATATATGCAGGCCATGATCTGTAAGCTATCATTAACATATTTTAGTGAGAAAATCTATGACCATACATGATTTCAGTTTTGAAAACTTGAGTCTTGTTTTTACACGTGTACAAGTGTAATATATTCCTGGCAAAACTATTCTTCTTTTTTTTTTTTTTACACGTTGTTTATAACACTACATAGAAACATAGAAACATAGAATGTGTCGGCAGATAAGAACCATTCGGTCCATCTAGTCTGCCCAAGGTCCATCTAGTCTGCCCAATAACAATAATGTTATGGAACTAGATAGAGTTCAAGTAATTGTCAACGCAATTATTTATAATTAAGTTCATATCACCTCTAAAAACTTAGCAGCCAGAGCTACACGCAATTCCAAAAATTACTTTACAGGAGATTTAATTTAGTCAACTTTATTATTCCCAGATAGTGTTTGGTAATGTATATGTGTTTAATGTTGTATATTGAGTGCTGGTAGCTTTTATTGTTTTATTGTTCTGACAGGCAAAAAGCAGACAAACTAATATTGTGTAATGACCCCATTTTTACACATGTATTATATTAAAAACCTTTCATGTTGCATAACCTGATACAATAAGATGAATTATACCTGTACGTATAGCCTTTCTATTCACATTACCACTTTACTTACTGATTTCATTTTTATTTCTTATTCAGATGGAGGAGATAGAGCAACTGATTTTTTTTTTTGTGACCAGCCATTTATCTATCCAAGAAATCTATCCTGAGTAGCTGAATTATTGTCATAAAGCTGGTGATGATAAATGTTTTTTTTTATCCAACATCTGCATTATATTCCTCCGCCCGTTACCAGAAAGTGTAGAATCCTGCCTATCTTTAAAGAAAACCAATATATAAAGAATATTCAACTCTGCTTCATAGGATACAGGGGGACTTGTGTGAGACACTTCCACTTTGTATTGTCAAAAAATTTTTTTTGGCTTTCCCAAATATATGATAATGTAAAAACTCTAATCAAATTCGGATGCTATACCTAACATTTGTCATAAGAGGGCAATGGTCTCACCATTTTATTTTGCTATGAGTATAGTGTGCTCACAGTTTTGCAACTTCAATAGACCATCATGGCCTAACAGACTCCCATCTCCCATAAGATTGGACTGGTTTAAAGTCAGTGGACTAAATGGAGTCATGGAAACATATTCTCTGGAGAGGAATCTTGCTTCAATGTTTGGCAGACACTTCTGTGTGGTGGATGCCAAGAAAATGCTAGCTGACCGAATTCATTGTGCCAAGTATAAAGTTTGGTGAAGTAGAAATGGTGGTCTTAGTCTATTTTTCATGGTTAGAGGGAGGCCCTCTTAGTTTTAGTGAAGGTAAATAATACTACCACCTGAAATGACATCAGAGAAACTAATGTGGTTTCTACTCTGGAAATAGTTTGGGTAAGGCTCTTTCCATTTCAGTGTAACTGTGCCAACATGCGCAAATAAGATTCATGGTTTGTCGAAATTGGTGTGGAACAAATCTAACCTCCTCTCCTGAAAACCTTTGGGATGAGTCAGAAGTACTGCAAGTCCGGCCTAACTGTCCAATGTCATCTCCCAACCTCACTAATAGTCATGTGGCTATTTGGAGTGAGATGTTTGAGCAGGTGGCCACATGTAACTTTCTCCACGTGCCACCCTTTATGTAAATATATCTTGCATACTGTGTCAGCAAAGGTCTACAATGTGCTGGTCTGCTTTCAATTAATATTTTACTATGTGCATCACAAAGGTGTGCGCCAACTGGACTGCTTAAATTCGTTTCACACATACATGCTTAGGAAGTACAGGCGTTTGTGGACGTGCACAAGATATATTTACTTAAAAGTTGGATCCTCTGTGTATTTTCTGCTGCACCTGTCTTGGTCATCATGCTTCCTGGTTGGGTGGATTGCGTAGTGGCCATGTGCTTCCCCCCCATCTTCTACTACTTTTTCTCCACTTAATGCAGGCATTTAGGGTACTCCTTAATCCCAGATGTGCTTAAAATGAATGATTATCTGCTGTCTTCTAGATGGCTATTCGCTTATTACAAGCAGTTAAATAAATGTGAAAATCGTAAATACAGCCTCCTCAGTAAGCTGCTTCCTGTGGAGAGATTCATCCATGGTTTAGTTCAATTTTAGGTGTAATTTGCAGTTTATTTTCTTTCAACTCTGAAAGGCCTACTCTCCTACTTCACGATCTTCCTATCTATTTACATATATTTTTATTGATTATTCAAGTCGCCTTTTGCATGTGAATAAGTGACTGGTCTGAGGACAGCTGTGTGAGACATGTCAACAGATCACTGACACATCAGCACACAATTAGAAGCCAACTGATGGTTGCTCAACAATAACAATATCTCTCAAGTCTTTAGGGTCTACTCGATAAAGAGGGAATTTCAAACTTGTGTCCAAAGTAGCCAAGTTGGAACAATTCTGCAATGCAGTTGAATGTGAGAATTTTTCTAAGTCAACTACTTTTGATCTTATCTTTCAAATTATTGTTGAAAATTCTCTCTTTTGTTGGAAATAATCTTTTGATATATCACAACAGATTGCCAGTCACTGCCGATGTTGTAACCTCCTTGTATTGTTTATGAGATGGGTACAACGCATGTGGCTCAAAGGGGCCAATCTAGGGAACTGGGATCTTTTGACTGTTAAGTCAAGCTGTGGAATGGTGACTGTTCAGGAGGAGCACCCACTGTTAAATCAATACTAGGGCCTGTGGTCATGATTGCAGGCCAATCATATGTGATGTAATTAATTTACAGAAGTCCCATTCCAAAATTATGTAAAACTGGTCAACATGGACATATATATATTTGTATTTAGTCCTTCTTTAATGCGTAAGTGTCAGTAAAAAAAATTAAAAAAATTAATTAAAAGATTATAGAGCAAAGATAGCCACATGGCTAAAAAATAAATAAAAAATAAAAGACGGGGTAACCCGAGCGTATATATACTTTAGCAAGGAGAAACAATTGAGAGAGATCAGCAACAAAAAAAGCGTTAGAAAGCTAATAAAAAAATGTATCTTTAATTTGTTTTTGTTTTTTTTTTAAAGTAGAACTACAAAAAAAATCGGTTGGTTTGCCAAATATCCCCACCAACTGCTAAGACACTAAAAAACATAAAGTATTAAAAAGCCAAAAGTACATTCTGCCAGAATCACTTGTGAAAATTATTATTTGAAATCAAGATGCAAAGTCTTTCCAAATATTATTGTTATAAACCGAAGATCAGTTTAGTGGTAGAAATTCCCTTAGCCCAGATTCAGCCAATATTATCCACATTTTTCAAGTTGTAGCACAGAATAATATATTGGAATATTGCAGGGAATGGAACGGATAGGTACAGTATAATAGGTAGGATACCAGTTAATACCGATAGCAGCCTACCTACATCTAGTCCCTATACACCAAACATCGGCCGGGGCTAACAACCAGCTGGCTGTGAAAGGCTTTAGATTGCTTAAACTGATCCACGAGCTCGAATAGGACAGAAAAAATTATAAAATGTGGAGAGGCAATCAAACACAGCAGTTTGCCAGAGTGTCCGCTGGCAAACGGTTGTGTTTGATTGCCTTTCCAGTGTTTCTCCTTGCTAAAATAATTGAAATATTGAAAGTGTAGGCATACCTGAGTAAGCACTCTTGTGTCAGGTCCCAGGACCTTCACCTACCTTGCCCAGGGGACCCTCACAGCCAAAGTCATCCTCTGTCCCTGTTTGCCACCATCGCGCTTTAGCGCGACCGCGAGGTAGGCCGCATCCCCGGGCTCGAGTTGCTATTCACCCGCTAACAGTGAATGCAACTACTTCCAAGAGGTGTAGGGGGCGGTGCTTACTCGCGAGAAACGTTGCGCGATTGGTTGTTGGCAAAGGGGCAGGTAGAATAGGAAGAGGAGGCTGTACCTCTTCTCCCTATTCACAACATGGTGCAGGGGCGGTCCCCAGGTGTAAAAAGGAGAGGTCCTTAATCAACAGCTCTATAAAAATCCCCACACTCACCTCAATCATTGCTTGCTTGTTGAGCTGTGGTGTCTGTTCTCAGTACCATTTATTCCCCATTTACCTGCTACTTTGATTGAAGAAATACCTGTGTACCGACCTTGGCATTTTCCCTGGACTATCCTTATTGCTGTATCCCTACCTGCACTGCTATACCTGTTTTGTGTATCCTGACTACCGGCATTGACCTTTTGGATTGGACTGACTATTCTACCGCCTTACCCTTTCTGTGTCACTTTTGGAGTCACCTCATCTCTCCACCCGCCACCCAGCGCTACGCTCCTTACCCCTGAATCTCACATAACAAGCAAGCCAAGCTATGGAGCTTGCAGGGATGGCTAAAGCTATACAAGCACTGACACAACAAAATTGCGATCTTGACACACACTGTACAAGGAGTCCAGGAACAACAGATAAATTTGCATAATCAAGTACAAGCACTCCAAGCGGCACCACCTCCTCCCGCCCTTGCAGTACCTCCTCCATTTCTTGTCGCCGCACCACCAGAAGATGGGGGTGCCGCCTTCCCAGAACCTCAAGTCAAACTCGCAGAACGGTTCGAAGGAGACCGTACCAAATACCGAACCTTCATCACGGCCTGTGAATTACTATTTGTATTAAAACCCCGGACCTATGCCACAGACTTCGTAAAGGTTCGAACCGCTATTTCCCTTCTATCTGGAGGTCCCATGACCTGGGCCCAACATCTACTGGAAAGTCAACACCCCTCTCTAGCATCATGGGGGGCATTTCGCCAAGAAATGGATACCCTCTATGATGATCCCCACCGTAAGTCAACAGCTGAATCTAACCTCAGATCTCTACGACAAGGTAAACGTCCTGTCGAGGATTACATCGCTGACTTCCGCCGAACAGCGGGGGAGACTGAATGGAATGAACCCGCCTTGATACATCAATTTCGTTTGGGTTTATCTGAATTCCTGAAGGATGAAGTAGCCCGAGTAGAAACTCCAGGATCATTGGATGCCTGGATCAATGTGGTCACCCAAATGGACAGACGTATGAGAGAGAGAAAAGAAGAGCGAATGGCTCAACAGAATACCTTCTCCCGGCCCAAGCTTCCGTTTCGGTCTACCAGCTCAACCACTACAACCCCTCCTCTTTGCACTGGAAGTGAAGAACCTATGCAACTTGGAGTGGCTCGTGGACCCTTATCTGAAGCAGAGAAAGACCGTAGACGAAGGGCTAATCTCTGTCTATACTGTGGAACCCCTGGTCATACTACCACCACTTGTCCTCGACTGGCTTCTCGAGGTAAGAAGACTATATCTCCCACTCCTCTCATGACCGGAGGTGTTACCCCTCTCTTATCTGTTCCTGTTTCCTTACAGTGGGGAGATAGGATCATCATTCAAGAAGCTATTATCGACTCTGGAGCCAGCGAATGCTTTGTAGACCTGACCCTAGCGGAACATCTGAAACTTCCTACACAATCTAAAAATCCACCTTTAGTTGTGCAATTGGTAGATGGAAGCCCTATATTATCTGGTCCTGTGAAACTACAAACCAAACCCTTGCGACTACGCATAGGAAAGAAACATGAAGAAATCATCTCCTTCAATTTAGTACATTCTCCTTTATTTCCCCTCATCCTGGGATTACCCTGGCTCAAGCTTCATGATCCCTTCATCCATTGGTCGTCCGGAACAGTCACTTTTTCTTCATCATTTTGTCTCCAACATTGTCTTCCTCCAGCTCATATCACCCTTATACAAGAACCCATCTCTCAACGTGAAGAAATACCAGAGGCCTATGAACAGTTCCGTTCCGTCTTTAATCAGAAAGAGGCCGAGCGTCTCCCTCCTCATAGAACATACGACTGCCCTATCGATCTCCTCCCGGGGGCTGCCATCCCCTTTGGGCGAATATTTCCTTTATCTGAACCTGAGTTGACAGTATTAAAAGAATATCTGGATGACAGTCTCCGAAAAGGATTCATTCGTCCTTCCACTTCTCCTGCAGGAGCAGGCATCTTTTTTGTTGGCAAGAAGGACGGGGGGTTACGACCCTGTGTAGACTATCGGGAACTAAACAATATAACAATAAAAAACAAATACCCATTGCCATTGATTCCGGAACTTATGGATCGCCTGCAAAATGCCCAGATATACTCCAAAATTGATCTTCTAGGGGCATACAATCTTGTACGTATACGGAAAGGAGATGAGTGGAAGACGGCCTTTAGAACTCGTTACGGACATTACGAGTATCGAGTGATGCCTTTTGGATTATGCAATTCCCCAGCCACTTTTCAACATTTCCTCAATGACATCTTTAGAGACATGTTGGATAAATTTGTGGTAGTCTATTTGGACGATATTTTAATATACTCTCCTTCATTAGGAACTCATCGCCAACATATGTTCCAGGTTCTTGAGAGATTGCAACAACACAATCTGTATGCTAAAATATCTAAGTGTATCTTCGAAACGACCAAAGTTGCATTTTTGGGATATGTGATCTCTCCGGGACGTTTGGAGATGGATCCCAAGAAAGTGTCATCTATTCTTCAATGGCCTACTCCTAATTCCGTGAAAGCTGTCCAGAGGTTCGTAGGATTCGCGAACTTCTATCGTAGATTTATCAACAGTTTTTCCCGCGTCATACATCAACATAACACAACTTACCAAGAAAAATACTTCATTCCATTGGACTCCACAAGCCCAAAAAGCATTTGATACCCTAAAAAATTAATTTACTCAAGCTCCCATTCTGGTCCTTCCTGATCCTAAAAAACCTTATTTTTTGGAAGTAGACGCCTCCGAAACAGCGGTAGGAGCCGTTCTGTCTCAACGCCATGGAGAGAAAGACTTCCTTCACCCAGTCTCCTTCTTTTCTCGTCGACTGACCCCATCAGAGACTAATTACAGTGTTAGCGACCGTGAATTATTAGCCATTAAATTGGCATTGGAGGAATGGAGACACTTGTTAGAAGGAGCTCTTCACCCTGTCACCGTATTTACCGACCACCGAAATCTAGAATACCTCAGGAAAGCCCAAAGATTATGCCCGCGACAAGCCCGTTGGGCTCTTTTTTTTACGAGATTCAGGTTACATATAACCTATCTCCCGGGATCAAAAAATCTCAAAGCTGACGCCCTATCCCGACTCCACGAACCTTCAACCCCTAAATCTATGACAAACAATACCATTCTACAACCAGGTCACTTTCTAGCCCTTCACACCTCTCTTTTATCAGAGATAAAGAAACACTGATCTCACCCCATCTCACTAACAGAGACCTCTTCTTTAAATCAAGACCAGGGTCTTTGGTACAGAAACAAACTCATTTATGTACCCCCACCAGTAAGGACTGCTGTTTTACAATCCCTCCATGATGCTCCTCTCGCAGGACATGGAGGATTCCAACAAACAGTCGATCTAGCTCGTGGATATTTCTGGTGGCCAGGATGGAGACAAGACATAAGAAATTATATCCTTTCTTGTGACATCTGTGCTCGTTCCAAAGGTAGAAATACCAAACCAGCAGGACTCCTTCAACCGCTTCCAACTCCCGATCACCCTTGGGAGGATCTAACAATAGATTTTATAGTGGATCTCCCACCATCACTACAACATAATACCATCATGGTTGTGGTCGACCGGTTCACAAAAATGGGACACTTTATTCCTACCACCCAGTTACCTACCGCGGCTGAAACTGCCGAATTATTTTTGAAAAATATTGTACGTCTCCATGGTCTTCCTCGATCCGTATTATCCGACAGAGGTGTTCAATTCACTTCACGATTTTGGTCAGCGTTCTGTAAAGGACTTCAGATAGACCGTCTCCTCTCTTCAGCCTACCACCCTCAAACCAACGGACAGACAGAAAGAGTCAATCAAATACTCGAACAATATCTTCGGTGCTACATCACCCATCTCCAAGACAATTGGTTATCCTTGCTACCCTTGGCGGAATTTGCCTACAATAATCATCTACAGAGGACTATAGGCATGTCCCCCTTCAAAGCCAACTACGGGTTCAATCCCACATTCCATCTTGATTTACCAAAGACCAGTAATGTACCTCCTGTCACAGACCGTCTTCAACTTCTCCAACAAAATTTTTCTGTTATCAAGACCACCCTAAACAAGGCCCAACAAGACTATAAAAGATACGCGGATAGACGTCGAATTCCAGCACCTTCCTTTCAAGTAGGAGAAAAAGTTTGGCTCTCATCGGCTCATATCAAGACAACTGGGCCATCTCGCAAACTGTTCAAAATTCCTAGGACCATTTCCTATCACAACACTCTGTGGCCCCGCAGCAGTTCGATTATCACTCCCTAAGACCTGGAGGATACACCCAGTCTTCCACATCTCTTTAATCAAGAAATGGAAACCAGACGCCCATCCTCGAAGACATACCCTTCCTCCTCCACCAATAACCATCGATGGATCGGAGGAGTATGAAGTGGACAAGATTCTAGATTCCAGAATTCGCCATGGAAGACTCGAATATTTGGTCCATTGGAAAGGCTACGATCCCGAAGAAAGAACCTGGGAACCCATTGCTAATTTTCATGCTCCTGCTAAGATCCGATCTTTTCACAGGCTCCATCCCGGGCATCCGGCTCCTCAACGCACCCGGAGGTTGCGTGTATGGGGGGGAGTCTGTCAGGTCCCAGGACCTTCACCTACCTTGCCCAGGGGACCCTCACAGCCAAAGTCATCCTCTGTCCCTGTTTGCCGCCATCGCACTTTAGCGCGACCGCGAGGTAGGCCGCATCCCCGGCCTCGAGTTGCTATTCACCCGCTAACAGTGAATGCAACTACAGGTTTAGGGGGCGGAGCTTACTCGCGATAAACGTTGCGCGATTGGTTGTTGGCAAAGGGGCAGGGAGAATAGGAAGAGGAGGCTGTACCTCTTCTCCCTATTCACAACATGGTGCAGGGGCGGTCCCCAGGTGTAAAGGGGAGAGGTCCTTAATCAACAGCTCTATAAAAACCCCACACTCACCTCAATCATTGCTTGCTTGTTGAGCTGTGGTGTCTGTTCTCAGTACCCCTTTATTCCCCATTTACCTGCTACTTTGATTGAAGAAATACCTGTGTACCGACCTTGGCTTTTTCCCTGGACTATCCTTATTGCTGTATCCCTACCTGCACTGCTATACCTGTTTTGTGTATCCTGACTACCGGCATTGACCTTTTGGATTGGACTGACTATTCTACCGCCTTACCCTTTCTGTGTCACTTTTGGAGTCACCTCATCTCTCCACCCGCCACCCAGCGCTACGCTCCTTACCCCTGAATCTCACATCTTGCTTGTATAACTCAATCAGGCTGCACACATGTTTAGAATACTGGGACAGATGAAAGAAAATTGACCAAATATTTATGCCCCCTGATCTTGCTACACAGAGAGGTATGTTCACGACCGATGGTGCTTTGGTCCTTAATGACCAAAGCACCATCCGGCGTCTTTTTGTTCCTGGGAAGCCAGGAACATCCAAGCAGGGACCCGATCAGGGTTCTATAGACCCTGTCAGTCCCTGCCGACATCCCGTGGTACTACTTGACGTCACAGAGGCTTGCCCGAACCTGGAAGTTCGTTCCATGCCATCCTACTAGAATCTTGGCACTAAAAAGTAGGACAGCATGGAACATGTCCTACAAGCGCAAACGGGTTAAGGTACTTAATTTGTATTCTTTCTGTAAATCATTTCTATTTAACCCCTTATTGACCAGACATTTTCACCTTGACTTTCCCTTGGTGACAATGGCTGTTTTGACATTAATGGGGTGTTTGTGTTTAGCTGCAATTTTATTCTTTCTCACATACAGTACCCACACAAATGATGTTGTTTTTATCGTCATAAGAAGGGCTTTCATTAGATACCATTATGTTGATCACATCTTATAACTTACTACAAAAAAAATCATAAAATATGATAATTTAAAAAAAAAAAAAACACTTTTTCTAACTTTGACCTAAAATATAATTTACACAAATAAAATCATTAAAAAAGACCCTGTCTAAGTGAGAGAAAAAAAAAAAGAATGCATGTTAAAAAAGACCCCGTCTAAATAGTTTCTAAATATTGTCCCGAGTTCAAAAATATGCATGTTTCCATATTTTTTTTGCGAGTTATGGGGCAAAAACCCCATAATAGTGTTTTTTGTTTTTTTCCTATATTGACCTTTTGACCGCAACCCGAACCCAAAATGTAACCCTAACACTAAAGTTAACCCCAACTCTAATCCTTATTATATCCTTTAATATGTTTTATTTTTAACCTTATCCCTTATGCTAAAAATTATCTAATTTTAACCATATAGGCGAATCTAACTAAATAACCAGTTTTTAATTAATTAAATATTTATTTTACATTTTTTCCATTGCTATGCTACTTAACTACCCCTAGGGGCAGTCAAGTAGCATATTCAGAGCGACGGAAGTGAAGTTACTTTCACTTCCGAAGCTCAGACCGGCAGAGGGCATAGCCAAATTGACGGAGCAGCATGCACCGTGGGGCGATCGTGGGTGCCCCAGAGCAGAAATTTCGACATCGAGGCAATAGACCAGCACCATTAAAGCGGTTTTCGCAATCGTTGATCGCGAAAACCGCTTGATTCACCACAGGACGTGCCAGGCACGTCCTTTGTCGTTATGGGAGTTTGTACCAGGACGTGCCTGACACGTCCTTTGTCGCGAAGGGGTTAAACAGCCTACATGATGATGCAAGACCTTTTTGCCACTCCATGCTGATCCTGCTCTCAGACACATACAGTCCCCAGAACCACGGTTGCATCCACAGGACTACACACCACCCAGATTGCACAGACATGACATAACCCAGCACATGACATTAACATTTATTTATATAGCGCCTACAATTTACATAACGCTAGGTACAGCACATAGAGGGGAACTACATAGTAAACTAGACGAACAGTGACAGACTGATACATGAGGTAGAGAGCCCTGCTCGCAAGTTTACAATCTAGAGGTAATGGGGAACATGAGATACATAAGGGAGTAATGCATGTGCATGTTAGGACATATTTAATTTTTTGTATTTACAGTAATGGTGAAGAAGAGCTTGTTAGCCATAGAAAGCTATTTGCTTATTTAGCAGTAATACACAAGCAGTTCAAAACAAGTTTTTAAAATAACTTTATTCAAACAAAAGAATAAATGCATAGGGACAGTGATGTATTTAGAGCGAGGCAGAGAAGCCAAGTGCCGCTAGTCTGGGAAAATTCAAATAGAAAAAGGTGGATATATCAAAGGGGGATGCACAAAACCTAAATACATCACTGTATAAGGATAATGAGAATATGGGCAGTTAATTCAGGTGGGCCCCTTTTATCTTTACAGTGTTTTAAAGAATGTTTTGACACACTGCAGATGCTTATCACTGTGTGGTTCTTACTAAAATATTGTACCTCTATCAAAAGTGATGGAGTATTGAATTATTTCCTTTTGCCCCAGCACTCAGATAGCATTCACAGGACATGCCGAGCACACAGATTGCATCAACAGGGCTTGCCCTAGCAGGACTAGTTGGCGACAGCTGAGTGTTTGTGCACTGTCCAGACTCACAGATTTCCCCTAAGGCTTCCCCTATGTCTCTGAAGTAGCGGAAGGAACACTGAGCTCAGCAGACCTGCAGGGGGTGCAAGAGGCAGCCAGAGAGGGCGGATGTGCACCTGGGAAGAGCACAGACATCCAGCTGCCTCTCCACCTCACATCCTGAATGGGGCTGTACTGCCTACCTGCCTGCTTCCAGGACACATGTATATCGAGAGGCAGGCAGCTGCCTCGACTTGATGTATACGGCTATTTCACCAATTGGTAGCACCAGCTTGATCATCTACATTTGAAGCAATATTTCAATTAAACTTTTGTTTTCTGTTGACATCTTATTGTCCTTTACAAAGCAGATGCACCACATAGGATTAGACTGCAAGCATGATATCAGGAATAGTGTGCCCTACTATTGATTAAACAATGGGTGCTCCTGAGCTGTCACACCAGTACCATTGCCTGCACTCCTCATCCATCAAAGATGCATCATTGCCTTTTCCCTACATTGGCCTCCTCAGCCCAGGGCGGGTGCCAACATAAGGCTGCCTAGGGCACCGCAATGGGTGGGCTGCAGTTTAAAAAAAATTGAGAGGTGAGAGGTGAAGGTCCATCCCCAACCCTGTGAAACAGAGCGGAGTCTGCTCGCACTCCCCGCACTTAGTGATGATGCAGGGTATCGTACTTCCTATGCTCTGCATTATCAGTGCATGTGGGGAGCGAGAGCAGCACTTACTGCTCCGTGTGTGTTTAACACACACAGAGCTTATACTGCCCCCACTTAAAATAAGAGGGGGAGGAAGAACAGAGGGGGAGAGATCAGAAGAGAGGGAGAAAACAGATATGGGGAGGGGAAAGAGATATGGGGAGAGGTAGGATAGATAATTAAAATGGGGAAGAGAACAGATATGGGAAGACCATTAATATTCCACAGCCAATTTGCCCATTATTATGCCACAATTAGTATGCCCAAAAAGCACTAAAATGCACTTTCGTCTGTGTAGAAAAAAAAATCCTTCCACTGGTCCTGCCTCAGCCACATGTATTGACCCTTTCTCCTAAACAATACAAAGTTACAACATCGGGACTAACTGGTAATCTGTTGTTAAATATTATAGGGATGGCTTGATTCTGATTCTAAAGCTGTAATTGACTACATTTCTCACAATCCTCATCCAGAATACTGCCTCATGGGAAATGTAATCACAGCTGGAGTGAATGCTAACCTTTATCAGTTTAGCGGTTATAGACTATATTTACCTTCATGCTCAATCAGTATTCTGCTGAGTCCTTGTAAAATAAGGGTCTCTGCAGCTGCCAGTCGGAGGATAAACTGGCCTGTACTGTCAAAAGTGCATGCCAGTTTACCCTCACACTAGGGCCAACTAAATATATGATATATTTATATAATAATAGCTATATATTATTTATAACATTGAGTTCATTTGGGTAGTTTCCATGTCCCGTAAACTCTAGCCCTCATGCCTCTTTACTCTCATATTTCTACTCTGATAAGCAAGTTTATAAATAGCTAGGTTAATCATATAGCAGTAAAAATAATTTGACACAAGCGTAATGATAATCTCGTGGTACAAGGTTATTGAGGGTATATGGAAAAAAACATATGTTTGTCAAGTGTGGGGTGCACAGGCTCATTCACCTATTAGAAACATCAGAAAATGGCCACTCCCAGAGTTGCTGTTATTGAACTTTTTTGTTTTGTGTTTTTTATGTACCATTGAGTGAGTGCAAATTGTAAAGAATAGGCATCTAGCACCGGCCCTCCAGCTGTTCATAGACTATAATACACTGCAATTCTGACATACTATCTTGAGTAAATAGGAGTTACAATCCTTCAGCAGCCGAAGGGCTTCAGTCGGATGACTTGGGTGTGTAGTATGCATGTCATATTTAGCTGCTTATTTTGAATATTCATTTGTGACCTTATTGTGTGTTTTGCTATAATAAAATATGGTTACTTACGAAGCAGATGGTAGGGTTAGGCTAAGAATGTAATTTCATGGCTTATCTCAGCATTCTGGGATTTTATGCCTTTCCTGGAATGTTCTATTGCTTTTCTTTGAAATGGGAGAGACCAAATAAAAACAGATCATAATGTAAAACACACAAACTTCTGTTTTCTGTTTTTTTTTTGACATACCACTGAAATCTTGGGTACAGAAATATACTATTATTGTACTTAGTAAAATAATAAAACAAAAATACACCTTAATTATTGCAAAAAAAGCTATTGATTGTAAAGCACATTTATTATTTACAAAGGAAAAAAGAATGTATTAAATATAAAGAAAAAAATTATGTTAACTATACACAAATATGCTGGATATGTGAAAACGTAGTGAAATGTAAAGTATTGTACACTAGGCTTTGGGCAGGGCAAATATGTGTCTTTTTCACAGCTGCATACAAGCAGTATCAATCATTGTCACAAGTGACTCCAAGGTGCTTGTAATCCAATACCAGCAAACTTAATAACCCCAGCAGTTCTTGGAAAGCATACTGCTGAAAGGGAGAGGGTTACAGTCCAAATTTAAAAAAAAGCTTTGTAAATAGCAAGTGTAGTTCAACCATTTTTTGTAGGTTATATAGTTATAAAGGTATTCAGTTAAAGCAGGAATTTTCATGAATATATTTTAATTCATATCCCTAATTATTTATTTTATTAGCTCAAATATAAGAATCTACCCCAAAGTGGATATTAATGACAGAGATAAAAAATAGAATGGAACCAACACATATCTTATCCATCAAAAGGTGTTTTGAATATTAACAGACTGTGGCAATACATCTCTCCAGGACCACAAAACCTTGATTGTGAGCCACATGTTTTAGTGCGGTAATTTAATGAATAGAAGCATGGGATACGCGTAGATTAACTGATACTTCTACCACTGATTTACATTCATTGACTTCTGAATGTCAAAATATATACAATTAATTGCCAAAAGGTATCTATCTTTAGTCACACCTACAGAGGCTGTGTGGAGCCCCTTCTGGTCCGTTGCAGCTGATGTCTTATATGTAGACATGTTCAATAGAAAGGTACAATAACAAGGCCAACATCCAGGTCCCCTGCCATGTGTGGTCATTCACGTTACAAGCTGGCATTCAGACTACAGTACTGTCCCGCTTAAAGGCTGCACAAGTTTACCCTAATTTAAATTAGGAGTGCGGTCAAGCGGTGGGCACCAACATTGCTTGTGGTGGACATTTACTATGGTCTGTGGTGGATATTCTAATGATGGAGTGTGTATAAGTCTGCGGGGGTGGAGAGAAAAAGAGGGGGTAAAAGGTAAGAGGGGGATACATGACAAGAGACAGAGCTGCTCTGAACTTCAATGGGTCATTCCCAAAGGATCTGGAAGGGAGGCTATAGCACTGGAAGAGTATTGAAGCTGGTGAATAAAAGAAAAATAACAGATGTGTATAAAACACATATATTTAATACATCAATATAAACAGAAAAGCCCAGATTAACAGCATATATTCATATAGCACAGATCTCAGGTACGTTTGGATATGGATACAGTTGATACTTGGAAAGATTGTAGGATTATAAAACTTCAGAAAGAGTCCAACTCGTTTCGCCCTTGAAATGGCTTCATCAGGGCTCACACCAAAATAGAAACCTCTGTGCTGCCTGTTCGGCTTCCCGTGCAGTGCGACAGGGATGTGCAGAAGAGGTCACGTGACCGGCACTCTGATGTCAGACACACGCCGGGTCACGTGACCTCTCTGCACAACCGCCGGGGTGCCAAATAGGCAGAATGGAGGGACACCATGCTGCCTGCCACTAGCCACCAGGGACAAAGATAAGTGCTTGGGGCTTATTAATAGAAAATACTGGCATATTATCGGGCAAATTGGCAGGGGTAAATTAAATATCAAATACTGGCATATTATTGGGCAAATTGGCAGGGGAATATTAATGGCAAATAATACTGGCATATTACTGGGCAAATTGGCAGGGGCATATTAAATGTTAAATACTGGCATATTATTGGGCAAATTGGCTGGGGCATACTAATGGCAAAATAATACTGGCATAATATTTGGCAAATTGGCAGGGGCATATTAAATATCAAATACTGGCATATAATTGGGCAAATTGGCTGGGGCATATTAAATGGCAAATAATACTGGCATATTATTGGGCAAATTGGCAGGGGCAGATTAAATGGCAAAATAATACTGGCATAATATTGGGCAAATTGGCAGGGGCATATTAAATGGCAAATACTGGCATATTATTGGGCAATTTGGCTGGGGCATAGTAATGGCAAAATAATACTGGCATAATATTGGGCAAATTTGCAGGGGTAGATTAAATGGCAAATACTGGGAAATTATTGGGCAAATTGGCTGGGGCATATTAAATGGCAAATAATACTGGCATAATATTGGGCAACTTGGCAGGGGGCATGTTAAATGGCAAATACTGGCATTATTGGGCAAATTGGGACATATTAATGGCAAAATAATACTGGCATAATATTGGGCAAATTGGCAGGGGCATAATAAATGGCAAATAATAATGGCATAATATTGGGCAAATTGGCAGGGGCATATTAAATGGCAAATACTGGCATATTATTGGGCAAATTGGCAGGGGCAGATTAAATGGCAAATACCTGCATATTATTTGGCAAATTGGCTGTGGCTTATTAATGGCAAATAATACTGGCATATTAACCAAGATACACCACTGGTTATGTGAGTAAATAATGTTAGGACTTTGCATAAATACATGTCTGGGTTTGTTTCTAGATCAAAGTACATTGCAGACATGAAGCCTTCTTAAGACAATAAACTTTATTTGCAAAACATATATATTTGAACTAATATATATATATATATATATATATATATATATATATGCATCATAGTGGAAGCATTTGACATATTATGTGTCTATGTGGCTTACTTTGTTCTCCCCATGTGGACAGCAAACTGGGTCGGCATCTTTATTTTTCAGCATCTTTCTCTATGGCATACTGAACAGTCCAAGCTAACCTCCACACACCTTCAATGGGCAGCCATCTTAATCAGGATCCAGGGGCCTACAGTAGGAGACACAACAGAGCATAACTACACATGTAGTGTATTTGGCAAAACAGGGCCAGTACTGTCGGCAACAGTCCAACTTTCTATCATATCCCCCCTGTTATGTCTTTCCTCCAAGCTGTACATGTTAAGATGCTTTAACCTTTCCTGGTAAGTTTTATCCTTCAACCCATGAACCAGTTTAGTAGCCCTTCTCTGAACTCTCTCCAAAGTATCAATATCCTTCTGGAGATACGGTCTCCAGTACTGCGTACAATACTCCAAGTGAGGTCTCACCAGTGCTCTGTACAATGGCATGAGCACTTCCCTCTTTCTACTGCTAATACCTCTCCCTATGCAACCAAGCATTCTGCTAGCATTTCCTGCTGCTCTATTGCATTGCCTCCTCTGAAATTATTACTCCTAAATCCCTTTCCTCAGATGTTAAGGTTAGGACTGTACCAAATAGTCTATATTCTGCTTTTGGGTTTTTACGCCCAAGGTGCATAATCTTGAACTTGTCCACATTAAATGTCAGTTGCCACAGCTCTGACCATTTTTCTAGTTTAGCTAAATCATTTGCCATTTGGCTTATCCCTCCGTGAATATCAACCCTGCTGCAAATCTTTGTATAATCAGCAAAAATACATACTTTGCCAACAAGACCTTCAGCAAGAGAATGGGTCCAAGTACAGATCCCTGAGGTACCCCACTAGTAACAAGACCTTGCATCGACTATACTCCATTGACTACAACCCTCTGTTGCCTGTCACTCAGCCATTGTCTAATCCATTCAACAATATTTAAATCCAAACTTTAAGATTTCAGTTTATTGATAAGCCTTCTATGTGTTACAGTGTCAAAAGCGTTACTGAAATCTAGGTAAGCAATGTCTACTGCACCACCCTGATCTATTATTTTAGTCACCCAATCAAAAAAATTAGTTTGGCATGATCTCCTTGAAGTAAACCCATGTTGTCTCTGATCTTGAAATCCAAGCGACTTTAGATGTTCAACAATCCTATTCTTTAACAAGGTTTCCATTATTTTCCCCACTACTGAAGTAAGACGTACTGGTCTATAGTTGCCCGCCTCCTCCCTACTACCTTTCTTGTGAATGGGCAGAACATTTGCTAATTTCCAATCTTCTGGAACTACTCCCTTTAATAATGATTGGTTAAATAAATCTGTTAACAGTTTTTCTAGTACACCACTAAGTTCTTTTAATAACTTAGGATGTATCCCATCAGGGCCCGTTTGACTTATTTGTCTTTACTTTAGACAGCTGAAGGAAAACCTCTTCATCTGTAAACTTACATGCATCAAAAGACTCATTAGTCTTTTTCCTTAAATGAGGTCCCTTACCCTCATTTTCATTTGTAAAAACTGAACAAAAATATTCATTAAGGCAGTCTGCTAAGCCTTTATCCTCTTCTACATAGCATCCTTCTTTTGTTTTTAATCTAACTAATACTTGTTTTACTTTCTTTTTCTCATTTATGTATCTAAAAAATGTTTTATCCCCCTTTTTCACTGACTGGGCTATAGTCTCTTCTGTGTGTGCTTTGGAAGCTCTTATAGCTTGCTTTGCCTCTTTCTGCCTACTCATAGATCTTTCTATCTTCCTCACTCTGAGTATTTTTATAATTACTAAATGCTAGCTTTTTATTTTTTACTATTTTAGCCACCTCTGCAGAGTACCACAGTGGTTTCTTCAATTTTTTGCTCTTACTGACAAGCCTAATGCAATTTTCAGTTGCCTTCAGTAGTGCAACTTTTAGATAATCCCATTTCTCCTGGACTCCATTTAAATTGTTCCAGTCTAATAATGACTCCTTTACACATAATATAATTTTAGAAAAGTCTGTTTTTCTAAAATCTAAAACTTGTTTTTGTGTGGTGTGACTGTGTCACTATCCTTATATTAAACCACACTGACTGATGATCACTAGATCCTAAACTTTTACCTACAGTAATATCTGATAACAAATCTCCATTTGTGAACAGTAAATCTAATATGGCCTGCTTTAGAGTTGGCTCCTACACTACTTGCTTTAGAGATAATCCCAGTAGGGAGTTTAGGATATGCGTACTCCTGGCGCAAGTAGCTATTTTGTATTTCCAGTTCACATCAGGAAGATTAAAGTCACTCATGATGATTTCCTCAACTAGTAGATTATCTAACTCCTCTATATGTCCAGGGGGCCTATAAATCACACCTACCCGAGTTACCATATGATTACCAAATTCTAATGTAACCCAAGCAAGTGTCATGTTATTGAACAAATTGTTTGATAAGTTGTGCTGTGGTGTTAGAGTTAATGGTTTAGAATAGGGGTTAATGTTCAAAGTCAAGACAGTTTTTGATGTGTGTGAAGGAGAGAGCAAGCTTCAGAAGAAGCCCCCATTATTCTCCCCATAAAAGAATTGTAGCAGTGGCTGCAAAGTTATGATTTTTTCTTTATTGTGAAGGGAGGGAGATAAATGTTTGTTGTCAATATTTTTGACTAAGTATGTGTATTCTCACATTATCAATTGTGAAACTCTTTATAAATTCATCAGTAAACGCTGATGAAATTCCAGCATTTACTGATGAAGTTCCAGTAAAAGGTCCTAATCACTGATGAAGTTGCAATGATTTTTATCAGTTATACACTACACTCATCATGCTCAGTCAGGAGAATTATAAAAATAATAATATTATTTTTAAAACAAAAGAGTGGTCCAGCTATCTTGCGACACAAATTGGGAGTCATAATATTTTTTCGAATATTTTAATGTGAAGATTATTAAGATTAGAGACTAGTGTTGAGCGAACCCGAACCGCACTGTTCGGGTTCGTACCAAACTTTACGGTTTTTGGACCCCGGACCCGAACACGGACATTTCACTGTATGTCCGTGTTGAAGTTCAGGGTTCGACGATTACATTGTATGTAATGCTATTGGCTTTCTATAAACCGAAATAGAGTCCCCATTCATAAGAAATTCTTATGAATGGGGACTCTATTTCGGTTTATAGAAAGCCAATAATATTACATGTATTCCATAAGCCGAAAGTCTATAAACCGAACAACATTTAGTTTATAGATTTTCAGTTTATAGAATACATGTAATGCTATTGCTATTCTAGTCAACAAATGTGTTTTTAAGGAGAAGGTGAAAACAGGTAGTCTTTGAGATCCTCTGGGACTGGAAAATTGGCTAGGATCACTTGGACCAAAACTTGTAAGTGGTTTGGTATGTGTGATATTAGTGCTGCTAATTGTTTATGTTTGTGATGTTTGTTCTCATCCTCAAGTGCATCCTGACCACTGGCACCATGCCTCCTACTAGAAGACTGGAAGACTGAAATGGTCCCCACTATGGAAGCTTACAGAGAAATTAAGCTGGATGACCTACCAATGTGAGAAATTGAGGAAGTGTGCCTTAGTCACCTTGGATACAATAAATTATATTGACCAGGCAACTCCTGATGGTTATCCTAAAAAACAGACAATGTCAATTTTTGAGAAAAAAAGGGGAGGACATTATGAATATTATATGGACTGTAGAGGCCTATGGAGTTATGTCGTGGATAAGAGACCTTATTTTTTTATCCACTGTCATTTGGTCTTACTGCCACTTTGTGTTCTGCATGCATGCAATTTTGTGAGTTCTGAATGCATGTGTTCAGTTTTGCTCTGAGTCCTTTTTATCCTATTTATTTATTTATTTTAAGTATTCTGCCGACAACTCAGACATTGAGAACGGCAAACTCCGGAATAAAACGTTTGATTTTTATATGCACCTATTGGTTTTAAAGAAATGCTAACTAATAGACATGTGCAAATCTAAAATTTTCGTTACGTTTTTTGTCTAAAACGAATTTCGTTCATTACTGCATTCGTTTCAGACGAAATTCGTTCATTATTTTCGTTTCGTTTTATTCATTCGTACGAATCAATTGACCTATACATTCCATAAACCGAAAGTCTATGAACCAAACTTCGTTCAGTTTATAGACTTTCGGCTTATGGAATACATGTAATGCTATTGGCTTTCTATAAACCGAACTAGAGTCCCCATTCATAAGAATTTCTAGAAAGCCAATAGTATTACATGTATTCTATAAGCCGGAAGTCTATAAACCGAAGGTCGTTCGGTTTATAGACTTTCGGTTTATAGAATACATGTAATTCTATACTATTCTATAAGCCGAAAGTCTATAAACTGAAGACCGTTCGGTTTTTAGACTTTCGGTTTATAGAATAGCATAGAATTACATGAATGAGGCAAGCACTGAATCTGCCTTCAAGGGATAAACTGGTATGTACTATCAAAAGTAAATGCCAGTAAATCCTTATATTATGGATATTTAATTCTTCACTTCTGCTTTTATATTAGAAAACTTTAGTTGCCCTTTAAGTAATAGTACATACCTCCCAACATTTCTCCTGGCAAAACCCACCACCTCCACCACGTGGCAGAAATAATTCTTCAGCCCTGCCTTTTTTGGTCATTGGCCTCATTGTATGTTTAGCCTCATGCTTATCCTCATTATTGCACTACCGCCCACCAGCTGAGGAAGAAATTCGAAATGCGTCCTGTGGGGTGTAGCTGTTTTTATAGTGAAAACTATCCAAAACTGTTCAATATACCTGGCCAGATGAACAGACCCAGTGGGTAAGGGATTTTATTGTATTTTCTGTGTATTTTTTATTTTTTGCCCATTTGTGGCTTTTTTAAAATCTTTTTTGTATACCATCTTTGTACTTTGCCATTTTAATATGTATGTTCATTATCCATGTGATCACCACTTGGATTTTTGGCTTTTGTTATATATCTATATATGTATATTTTTATTATTTCACCTTTTTTTTCTTGTAATAAATTTATATATGTTTATTTTCATCCATCTCTGGAGTTTGTATTATCATTTTGCATCTTTATATATAGCGCTGTCTCACCCTTTTATTAACCTTATCCTCATTATGCTTAAACTCTTTCACTGTATCAACTTATACCACTTCCTGGAAGTGAGGCAACTTAGGCAAGTGCCTCAGGCGGTACTTTCCAAGGGGGCAGCTAAAAACTCCACCCTGGAGTTTGCCGGCAGAGGCACTGGCTGGGGAGATCAAATAGCATAGACCTTAGTCTTCTGAGCTACATTATAGCCATTTTAAGTCTGATCTATCCCTTAACTTGGCATCCAGCCATCTGACACAATGTGACACTGCTCAAAAAGGTCAGCGGAACATAAAACCCCCAAAATATATGCAGCCATCGACAGCAGCCTCCGAAAACCAAGAGGGCCCTTAGTGGCCCAAGTACCTCAGAAGACACATCAGACAAAGAGCAGACGCAACCACTACACCAACAATACTAGCTCGTCTGATACAGACAACACAACCAACAAAAAGGTGATATCAAAATACTATTCCTTGTCCTCCCAAAGCTGATGGCAAGATAAATACAGTAGTGGAAATAATTATCGCGCCAGTAATTAAATCAAGTATTCTACTCTTTTACCAGTAATAAAAAAATTTAAAAAACATGTGTCCTGTTCTATGACCTCCGGTCAGATTCCGGCCTTACGATGCAACTGACTCCAGCAGTCAAGGCTGTATTGCTCACGCTACACCGCAAAGGTCCGTCATCCCGGCAGATTGCCAACAGGATTCAAACACAACGGTCCACAGTGAGTCGCTGGCTGAAGAGGCAAGCAATATTTGGCAGAGGAAAGGATGAGGGCAGAAAATTTGCACGACCACTGCACAAGTCAGGCTGCTGGTATGCCTCTAACAACGCGATCGCTGGCAGACATCGCCGCAAATCAACCGGGATTGGAGAGAAGCCACAGGGGTGAGGGTCAGCAACAGAATGGCACGGCCCCCCAAGAAAGAAACCCTTGATGATGAAGACCATTAGAGCCAAGCATCTAAAGTGGGGGAGAGCACACAGGGCTTGGACAATGGACATGTGAGAGAAGGTCATCTTCTCAGACGAGTGTAAGTTCAATCTTCATGGGACGGATGGCATGACCTATGCCAGGAGACACAGGGGTGAACATCTCCTAGTATCGACCATCAAGTTCCTGGTGTCACAGATGATATGGGGCTGCATAAGCGCAAAGGGCACAGGAGACTTGCACATGGTAGACAGAACTGTCGATGCCAAGTCGTACGTACGGATTTTATCCAGATCACTTATGCCCACCATCGGGAGGTTGTTCAGGCAGTCACAGGACTACATCTTCCAGTAGGATTTGGCTCCCTGCCACCGAGCCGGAAAGGTTAGACAGTACTCGCAGCGTAAAGGTGTTTGTGTGATGGATTGCCCTCCCCAGTAGTCCTGATTTGAACCCGATGGAGAATGTTTGGAAATGATCGGACTTGCGGTGAACAGGCACAACCCGGGGACCCGGCAAGAGCTCCAAGACACCTTGTTATGGGTGTGGCAGAATGAACTGCCTATGGACTTGCTTGGCCATCTGATCAGGTCCATGCCCTACAGATGCTGGGCTGTCGTAGCTGCCCTCGGCGGGCCTACAAAATATTAAATAAATAAGTTGTTAATACTGAATAAATAAGTTAATGTTCACTCCGTGTTCGTCTGTTCTACGACACTGCCTGCCCCAGGGAGACAATCCACACACATACCCAGGGAGACTTGAGCTCACGCACCCATGCTGTACTGGGAGTTTCAGGGAGGGAAGAATGAGTGGGGGTGGGGGAGTGACATTCCCTCCTTTGCTACAGTAGTTGTTCCTGGGGACGGGGGCCAAGGAATCGCTCCTGCAGCTGGGGAGGAGGCAACCTTTGCCTGTTTCAGGGGGACACCAGGGACCACCTGAGCAAAGGTCTCCTAACCACCGTGGATGCCGGGGGCCCAGATCGATCAGAGAAGAGAGAAGCAGAGACCGACAGAGGGACAGGGAGACATTGGTCCCGTCGCTATGGCACTCCCTCCTGGGCACAGACTGCCAGCTCGCATTCCAGGCCAAGTACCCCTGGTTCCCCTGCCTGCCCGCGTCTTATGCTCCCACCCCGCCGTCCACCCACCCTCTGCCCCGCTGCTGCCTGAGACTTAAGCCCAGGAATGGAAGCTTAAGCCCTCCTCTAACTCCTTCCCCACACTCCCCTCCGCTGCACCGCGTGCCCCTGTGCACCCAGAGGCCCCTGGCAAGAAGTGTCCCTGGCCAAGTTCTCCCCAGTTCCCCTCCTACCCGCGACTTAAGTTCCGACCCAGACCTCCACCTGCCCTCTGTCCCGCTGCTGCCTGAGACTTAAGCCCAGGAATGGAAGCTTAAGCCCCCCCTCCTTCCCCACAGTCCCCTCCACTGCACTGACATCCCCGTGTGTGCCCAGCGGTCCCCGGCCGGAGGTGTTCCAGGCCAAGTCCCCCCGGCAGAGAAAGAAGAGCAGAGAGTCCTGCTGCCAGGGCTCCCCCGGGCCATCTCCCACTCGAGAGACAGGCCCACAGCGAGAGGCAAAAGCTTGGCTCAAAGGATGACTTTCAATAGATCGCAGTGAGGTAGCTGCTCTGCTACGCACGAATTCCTGACCCAGAATGAGGTTGTCTACGAATGATTTAGCACCGAGTTCCCCACGAACGGTGTGCTCCAGGAGAGAGGCGGCCCCCTTCTGTCTGCGCTCCAGTCCCGAGGCGAGTGGCTCTGCCCACCGGCCTTGGGCCGGCTATGCCAGGCCAACCAATGCTCCGTGGCGCTGCAGAATCGTCACGTTAAGGGGGGTCCTGACTGGCATTCAGTCATAATCCCACAGATGGTAACTTTGCCACCACTGGCTCCTCAGCCCAGCACACCAAATGTCTGAACCTGTGGTTCTACCCATACTGAGCAGGATTACTATTGCGACAACACATTATAAGTAGGGTAAAACTAACCTGTCTCACGACAGTCTAAACCCAGCTCACGTTCTCTATTAGTGGGTGAACAATCCAACACTTGGTGAATTCTGCTTTACAATGATAGGAAGAGCCGACATTGAAGGATCAAACAGTGACGTCACTTAGAATGCTTGGCCTCCACAAGCCAGTTATCCCTGTGGTAACTTTTCTGACACCTCCTGCTTAAAACCCAAAAAGTCAGAAGGATCGTGAGGCCCTGCTGTAATGGACGGCTGTGCCGAGAGACGGGCTAGAGTCTCGGTGCAGGGGTAGTGGGCAATTCACAGCCCTGCGCAGGGTGAGCACTCTCCAACTGAGAGGCGCTTGGTATTTCCTTCGGGTTTCTTTTCCTCTGGTTCTCACTCTCCACCTGGGGTGTAGCCCCTGGCTTTGAGCACCCACAAGCAGATGCCTTGTTAGGTTTCTCACGAGTCATAGCCAGGCAGGGAGTAAGCAGGGTCTAGGATGCAGTATAGTCACAAACACGCTGAGGTCAAAGGACTGGAGAGAGCTGGATGGTCAGAACCAAGCCGAGATCAAAGAACTGGAGAGAGCAGGATTGTCAGGAACAAGCCGAATACAATGGACTGGAGAGAGCAGGATTGTCAAGAACAAGCCGAGGTCAAAGGACTGGAGAGAGCAGGATGGTCAGGAACAAGCCAAGGTCAAAGGACTGGAGAGAGCAGGATGGTCAGGAACACTATGAACAGGAATCCAATAAACAAGCCAGCAGACAAAATGTACCAGCTCTGATTGCTGGGAGGATGGGGTTTATATAGCCCCATTACTGCAACAATCTACACCTGGGCGGTAGGTAAATGAGAGAGGATAAATGCATAGAGAAACATTACTGTTACATGAGATAATAAAACCAGCAGGTGGTGCCTGCAACAGGAGCATGCAGCAGTAAACACAGACGTCAGGGTTCAAATCCAGGCAGATCGTTACACCCGCTTTCATGGTCTGTATTCATACTGAAAATCAAGATCAGGGGGGGCGTGGCCGACTGCAGTGGAAGATGGTCGCATAACTGTCGAGCTCCGCGGCTCCCTCAGTAATACACGAGCAAAATACATCTAAAAAACACGATGGGTCGCAATAAACGTGGCTCATTAGACACCCCGACGCCCAGGGGCAAGGGCAAAGCGATTACGAACTCTCTGAAAGAATTTTTCAAAACACTGACGGACTTGACATCGCAAGTGGAAGAAGAAAATGAGGCCTACTCCTCAACAAGTTCTCTGTGCGCCGATGAAGATGTCCCTCTCGCCCCCGCACAACAGCATGGTCGATCACACAACGACCCGATGGAGGGGACACAACAGCTATTTACCTCCGCACCGTGGAAGACAGACTTTAGCCATCTCATTACCGAGATAAAACAGGCTATACATGTGGAAGTAGCTACACTCAAAACGGAACTAGGCCGCTTAAACGACAGAGTCTCAGCACAGGAGGAAGCCTCAGTTCAACAAACGAGGAAGATCTCCTCCATAGCTAGAATCTCCACACGCCACTCATTACATCTTGCAGAATATCGGCGCAGGATAGAAGATCTTGACAACCGTGGCAGACGGAACAACATCAGGGTACGAGGTATACCCGAGGCTGCCCCACGAACAGAGGAAGACGTTCCGAATTTACAACAGGATATCTTCACGGCACTGCTCGACAGACCGGAGATAACGTCCATAGCTATGGATAGGGCGCACCGTGCTCTAAAACCCCGGGGCCCACCAGGCAGTATGCCCAGAGACATAATTTGCCGAATAACGGACTTTCGCCTGAAAGACGCAATCATGCAACGAGCGAGAGAAGTAGGCCGCTGGTCTCACAACACCCACCAAATCTCTTTCTACAACGACCTATCAGACCTGACACTACAAGCCAGGAGAACGCTTAGGCCTCTAACATCAATTCTGCAGGAGAAAAACATACCCTACTACTGGGGCTATCCTTTCAGCCTGAATGTCCGCACAAGGGAAGGATCATACTCGGTCCAATATCACCAGGACATACCGGGTCTGTTGACGTTCCTGAACTTACCAGAGATAGAGGTGTCAGACTGGAACCTCACGTTACCGGGAGAAAATCGGAGGAATAACCGGGGACCACCAGGCCGCACACCACGTCCTAGAAGGAACCTGAGAGGCCCGGAAATACCAACTGCAAGAAATCAGCCCAGCCAGAACTCCATCATCGATCGGCCGCCGGGAATGGAAGATGAAGAATAGGGGAAATAAAGAACGGGAACTTTTTTGGAGACACCCATTCCGCTCATACCATGGGGTTCATATGGAAAATACCCTGACACTGGAGACTCTCATAAAATAACTATTTCCTTACCGTTTATGAAGGAGGCCAGAGTCCAGCACACGAGGCAGCCAACCTATGGAAGGAAGCGGTGAATATATGTCTCCCCCCAAAATACCCATGTTATGTTTAATGTTACCCGACATTGTATAGTTTAAGGTTCAGTATAATGGGTGTTGCCCACCGTAATAGATGGTGGTTCCGTTTATGATATCCACTAATTGGCGCAGCACGAGGTTTCCAGATAAACATACGATGAGGGCGCCATTTACTCCCGTTGCTCGGTAAAATTATAACGCCCCTCCGGCCCCCAGGCCACTAAATTACACCGAAAGCGGATCTAGGCCCACAAGCTAGGTTGGTGCCCATCCCAGTGTTTGTAGGTATATACCTAAAGGTGAAAATGCCCATAATCTGAAGAACTTGCCCTCCCGCACATACTTGCGAGGTAAAGGCTGATCAGCCTCAAACAAACATAAGTTTCCCGAGATCAGAGTTGGGGAAAATGTATCTAGTAAGCATGCTAGAGAGTAGAGAGGAAGATTGAGGCTTACCCCCTCTTTTCTTTCCCCTAAACAAACTATACCGATGCAGAGCAAGTTTGACAGATTTTAATAGTTCTGTCCCCCAGAAAGAAGACACCCACACTAACGAGGGGCCACCCGATGCGCAGTTTTGATGACTCATTATTTTTGTTATCTTTGATGTTTTATATTCATTGTTGATGATGTAGTATATATAAAGTTATGTGTACAGGAACTGAGGGAGCAGCGGGCTCACCAAAACCCTCATATCTGTGTAATTTTCCGCTGCACAAAACCATTTACCCCCTTTGACCAGAGCCGAGGTAGTATTGGTAGGTGTGTGGCTTCCCTGACTGGTGCAGTGTGAACCCACCCGACCAATAGGAGCTAAAGGTCACCTGTTTAAACCCACTTGAGTTTTCTTTCCCTACCCTTATTCCCGTCCCCCCCCCCCGTGTGGGGCCTGCCCTATATATTGAAGCCATCCCCCCGCAAGTCCTTATAAACAGTAAACACACAAATGTCGGGCACAAGTATTACAACAAACAACCCTAATTACCGCCCTTCTAAACTGAAGGTAATCTCCCTGAACGTAAAGGGACTTAATATCCCCGAAAAAAGATCCCATTTGCTCAGGGACCTCCAAGCCGATTCTATTTCTGTAGCATTTCTACAAGAGACACATTTGATGGGCACGAAACACCCAGCCCTACACAACCACAAATACCCTCTAGCATTCTATAGCAACGACCCATGCAAAAAAACGAAAGGCACAGCCATCCTGTTTTCTCGACACGTCCCATTTAAACTAGCTGCCCAGATCTCGGACCCTGAAGGTCGATACGTGATGATCAAGGGATCTATACTCAACAAAACATATACGTTTGCTAATATATATTTACCAAACAGATTACAACATATAACACTAAACAAAATCCTGGGCACACTACGCAGTTTTCAGGAAGGCGTTCTTATTTTCGGGGGAGATTTCAATTTAGCATTGGATCCAGGCTGGGATACATCCACAGGTTTTTCGCAAACACCCACTCACGTACTCCGAAAGGTTAGGAAACTGCTCACAGACGCTAAGTTGGTAGACTGCTGGAGGGCCCTACATCCTACGACTAAGGATTACAGTTATTATTCAATCCCACATAATCGGTATACTAGAATTGATTATTTATTCATGTCATCCTACCATTTGACACTACTTGACCGAGCACATTATGGACCCACAACATGGTCGGATCATTCACCATTATACATGTCTTTCCACTCCCTTCTGACAAAACCCACACAAACAACATGGAGACTAAACGAGTCACTGTTGTCAGATGTGGAAATAGAGAACTCGACGAAACAAACCCTGACGGAATATTTTCAGACTAACCTCACACCAGAAGTCCCCTTACTCACTATTTGGGAAGCCCACAAATGCGTAGTACGAGGCCACCTCATAAAACTAGGTGCCGCCACTAAACGCGGCTATTCGGAGAAACTCAATTCTCTACTAACACGCATAGCCGCCCTGGAACAACACCATAAACGCACACTTAATAGACCCGATTTCCAAGAGTTACTTTCATTACGCAAAAACCTGGCCACCATACTCAACAGACAAGCCACTAAATCATTTCACCGACTAAAAGCAGTATACTATGAGCACGGTAATAAGCCGGGCAAATATTTGGCCAGAGCACTAAGGAAGAGACGATCCCTCACATATTTCCACAAAATTCGAGACCCCAAGGGTACCACCAAGTTTTTCCCGACCGAAATAGCAAAAGAATTTGTGAGTTACTTCTCCAAATTATATAACCTCCAACCACCAACAGATAACCCAGCTGAAAGAGAAGGGCATATACGCCGTATTAAAGAATACCTTAAACAACATAAGGGCAAAACCCTACCCCAACCGGCAGTTGAAATACTAGAAGCACCAATTTCACTCGGGGAACTGGCAGCAGCAATAAAAAAACACGAAAACAGGGAAATGTCCTGGGCCAGATGGCTTACCACTAACCTATTATAAAAAGTTTCTGGGAGTATTAGGCCCACATTTGATAAAATCTTTGAATTCCATACTGGACCAGGGATTTTTCCACCCCCATTCTCTAGCAGCCACTATTTCTCTCATTCCGAAAGAAGGTCGGGACACGGAACAATGTTGCAATTACCGGCCGATATCATTGTTGAACGCGGATCTGAAATTGTTCTCAAAAATTTTTAGCCACACGCATTAACCCCTTCCTACCGAAGCTGGTCCACTCAGACCAAGCAGGATTCGTGCCGGGACGAGAGTCCAGGGACTGCACGATCCGAGCCATCAATTTAATACACCACGCCAAATCCCACCAGATCCGTTCGTTAATATTGTCAACCGACGCAGAAAAAGCGTTTGACCGTTTGGATTGGTCGTTTATGTTAGAAGTGCTCCGATCCATGGGTTTTGGCCCAAACATGATGGCGTGGGTGTCGTCCCTGTACTCTCGCCCCTCGGCATCTATCAGAATCAACGGGGCCCTATCACAAGTTTTCAAAATCAGTAACGGCACGCGACAGGGCTGCCCTCTGTCCCCTATATTATTTATATTGTCCTTAGAACCATTTCTGACCGCGATTCGGAATAATCCAGACATCTGGGGGATAGAGGTTAATGGTACGCATCATAAGGCGTTAGGATTCGCGGACGACCTGCTGTTTGTCGTTACCAATCCGGTGGTTTCACTCCCGAACCTCCTTAGCGAGTTTGAGAGATATGGCAAGCTTGCTAATTTGAAAATCAACAATAATAAATCGGAAATTCTCAATATCTCCATACCTACAGCAGATGTAAGACAGCTAGAGCAGACTCTTCCTTTTAAATGGTGTCGCCACAAAATCAAATACCTAGGCATCTGGCTAAGTGGAGACATTAACACATTATACCAACATAATTTCTTACCCTTGTTAACTGTAATACAGAAAGATTTGACTACATGGAACCCACTACATATTTCCTGGACAGGGAGAGCAAATGCCCTAAAAATGAACGTGTTACCCCCTATACTATACCTTTTCCAAACAATTCCGATTCTAATACCAAACGCCTTTTTTTGTCACACTCCGAACTATGTTTCTGAAATTCCTGTGGGCGCTGAAACCTGCACGTTTAAAACATGCTTTATTGATTAAGACTAAAGCACAAGGAGGCCTAGGTCTTCCCTGTCCGAAAACATATTATATAGCGTGCCACCTCAGACGAATTTTAGAATGGGTACATAACCCACCACATAAACTGTGGATTTCCCTAGAAGCCAATAGTAGCCCAATTCCTTTACAATTGCTACCATGGCTCATGCCTGGTTCTATTAAGAAGGGGATCAGAAATCACCCGTTGATTTTTGCCTCATTATCGATATTGCATTCTAATGCAAGGAAATACAATCTCACGACATACCCATCCCCTCTTACACCACTGAGGCACAACCCTGATTTCCCTCCAGGACAAACAGAAGGACGGTTCCTATCTACTTTACTAGATGACCCGACAACGCTTGCACAGTATATCGACGGAAATACAATTAAACAACTAGCAGTTATACTGCCGAACACATCCCACACAGGCATAGATAGGTACCATTACATACAGCTGTGCAGTTTCCTAAATTCGGTACCACAAAAGCATAATCTGACCAGACACACAACCTGTTTTGAGGATTATAAAGAAGGCAGATCGATGCCCGCACATGGAATTTCCCTTCTTTACCGCTCCCTTATCACTGCTACAGGGATGGAATCGGTTCCATTTAAGGGGAAGTGGGAAGACGAACTGCAAGTAAAGTTCTCTGACCAACAATGGGAAAAAATATGTACCCTTGCCCATAAGAGTTCCCTGAGCAACAAAACACAAGAATTAAACTACAAGTTATTGACAAGGTGGTACAGAACCCCGATTAAACTCCATTGTATGTTCCCAGATGTGTCAGATACATGCTGGAGATGTGGGTTAGCACCGGGAACAATGCTACACATCTGGTGGACATGCCCACTCATCAGTACGTACTGGGCCAAAATATACTCAACCCTGGGACGTTTCTCAGACAATCCACCACCATTCCTCCCAGCACCCATATTATTACATCACACCACATCCCCCATCAGCAGGTATAGGAAATCAATAATTCGCCATCTTCTCAATGAGGCCAAAGCACTGATTCCTTTACACTGGCGCGATCCTCACCCACCTACTTTCAGAGAATGGGTATTGAGAGTAGAGCAGACCCGTATGTTAGAAGAATTGGTATTTAAATCGGAAACAGAAGGGAGAGATACGATCTCACCTGGTTCTATTGGCTACAGTTTATTGCGGAACCACAAACCCAGACCCTTCTGCTACCCGAGGCCACGAACTCGGATGACGATAAGTCAATGTAATATATCCCTATTTTATATGTAAACGGGACCACATCATAATGTAAACAAGAGATACAAGTTGTTCAGATTTGCAATGTGCAAAAATGAAGTGCATAGTTAAAAAAAAAAAAAAAAGTTATTAGGCTGTATTTTACGATTCATGTATAAATATTGTGTGCCACGGTGTTTGATATACACCAATATGTACTGGATTTGCAAAACTAAATTATGTATTTGTCCATATAATTTTTTCTGATATGTAGGGCGTAACTACTACCCCACACACCCCTCCCCCCCCCCTGCCTCCCTATACCCCTCCCCCCCCCTATACCCAAACTGTGATTTCTGTTTTTGTACAAAATAACCCAATAAAAAGTGATTAATAAAAAAAAAAGAAAATCAAGATCAACTGAGCTTTTGCCCTTCTGCTTCACCGGAGGTTTCTGAGCTCACTTTAGGACACCTGCATTATGGTTTGACAGGTGTACTGCCCCTGTCAAACTCCCCACCTGCCACTGTCCTCTACAGTAGAGCGGATCACGCCAGTGCTTGGAGCCAGAAGCGAGAGCCTCTCGGCCCTCTAATTTGTTTTAGACTAATTTCAAATATTAGACTAAAGGATTGATAAGGAAAATAACGTTTGGAGGGTGTAAGATTACAATTTGTGTTGACAAGGGATAATATAGTAATATTTTTATATGAGAGCTGTATGGTTGTACACTTTAAAGTAAATAGATCAAACTAAGGATTTGTATATTTGATATATGCTTTATTCAGGTATCACATTGGATGGGGAAAATCAGTTACTAAGAGGTATCCAGTTCTTGAGTACTCTTCACTCCCTTCCCAGAAAATGAGAGGGGTAACTGTCTTCAGTGCTACAAAATATGAATTAATGTATAAATTGGGTACAAAGCGGATAGATACATTTTTGTGTTCTGTAAAATAAATGACAATGTGTAATTGCTTTTAAATCTATATGCTCCTAATAAGAACCAGATGCATTTCTTTGGGGGAGTGATGAGAAAATTCCAAACTTGATCCATGGTACATTTCTGTGTGCAGGAGATTTTAACTGTGTAGTAAATGTGAAACCAGATAAAATTGTAGTAAAGTGGGAAAAAAAATCAATATGACATTATTTTCTGTGGCCGGGGCCTTCCAGCAATTTCTGGGAAAGTTTAAAGTTTGTGAGTTATGGTGAACTATGAATCCCTTGAAAAGGGTATACACATTTTATTCTAATAGTCACAATCTAGACTCAATGTGGTGTTTACAAGGGCTGAATTTGTTATATGGTGGAAGAGGATAAGGATTGTTAATGTTGCATGGTCAGACCATAATCCTATAATGTATGAATTCATAAAGGGCAATAAGTACTCAAGAACCTTGTGGAGGAGTAATGCTAATTAACTGTCTAATGAGAAGTGTGTTAAATTGTTGTAAACATGAAAAAAAGTTTTTGTGGAGAACGTGATGTGACGGAACCCTTCATCACAGGGGTTCTTGGAGAGAAGTAATGGCCCGTCTCCTCCCAGTAGACTATGGACCCTGTCTGTGTGTGTGATAGTTATGGGGGTATAAACATACAGTCATGAATACAGGAACTGGCCTAGAACCCTGAGATAGAAAAAGTGATGGTTTAGTTCACCTAATGGCCATAAGATGTAAGCTTGCCAACCTGCATCAAGGTACCTCACAATATGGCAAGTCCTAGCACTATCCTTGCTTATTATACGGGGCAGTCCTCTTAAGGGGCTCTAAGACAGGGCATCCCCCTTACGGGGCTCTGAGACTGGGCAGCACATATTACAGGGCTCAGGTCTGCCCTTTTTACCAGGCTCTGGTCAGCCCCTTTTACAGGGCTCAAATCAGCTCAGGTCAGCCCTTTTTAAAGGGCTCAGGAAAGGTCAGGTGCTAGATTATAGCAGGACTTGGGCAGATGCTGGTCTATGTCTAGGCTTGGGCAGATACCGGTCTGTGGCTAGACTTGGGCAGATGCTGGTCTGTGGCTAGACTTGGGCAGATGCCAGTCTGTGGCTAGACTTGGGCAGGTGCCACTCTGTGAGTGGGTAATTAAATGATAAGTGAATTTATAGAATGTAATCATATACAAATAAGTGGAACCACATGGGGGGAATTGAATGAGTATGTTTAAAGAGATTTGGGAAAGTTCAATGATACTCTGCTGACTTTATTTTATAGGGATCCAGCTCTCTCCCTCTTCAAACTTTGAAAAGTCCCTCAAAACTCATCTCTTTAAAGAAGCTTACTACCCAACCCACTAGAATACCAGTCACTAGCTGGAACACACACAACTCATCTTTGGCCTATCCAACCTAGTGCCACTCATCCACACTAGTCTTACTACAACTTCGATCCCTCTGACCTCTTTAATCCCTTGTGTGTCTCATGTACCCCATTCCCTCTAGATTGTAAGCTTGCGAGCAGGGCTCTCTACCAGTCTGTTTTAGTTAGTCTAACTTAGTATGTAGTTCTATGCTCTGTACCTAGTGCTACGTAAATTTTTGGTGTTATATAAATAAATGTTAATGTAATATAAATTCTGAACTATGTGGGAAACTATGCAGGATGTGATGCCTTGATAATTACATGAATGTTATGTCTGATGGTTTTTGATGTCTTATATTGTATATCTTTAATTGCTTTTCTTATATAACTTCTGATTATTTCTGATATTTTTGTACTTGCATATTTGTTCAATAAATTGTTAACAAAAAAAATTCTGGCAGTGTGCGTCAAGGAGCCCTTCCTAGCTCCCCTATTAAACACATAAAGGTGTTGACTTGGGAGATTAAATGATCTCTCCTCACAGGCCCTGTTTGTGCGGAGGAGGGCGCAGAGGAGGAAAGGCAGCAGATGTCTGTGTCATGTGACCTCCTGATGCTCAGACTCCCCAGAGGTGTGGGAGGCTCAAAGTGAGAGCTGGTGCTGGGGTATGACCTGGTAGCAATCTGCATACTGGGGGGGGGGATACTGGAGTAAGTTGTGAGTGCACTCTGGGTAACTGCTGTGTGCAATCTCGGTGATGAGGTAAGACCTGGTGTAATCTGGGTGTAGTTCTGTGAGTGCTGTTTGCTGGGGCAAGTCCTGAGAGTGTAATATGAAATCTGAGGTAAGTCCTGGTTGCTGGGGTTAGTCCTTTGAGTGCAATGTATGTGCAGGGACAAGTCCTGTGAGTGTAACCTGGGTGCTCGGGTAAATCCTGTGAGTACAATCTACATGCAGGGACAAGTCATGTGAGTGTAATCTGGATGCTGGGGTAAGTCCTATGAGTGCAATGTGAGTGCAATCTTGGTGCTGGGCCAAGACCTGTGAGTGCAGGGGCAATGGTGTGGTTCTGGTATATGCACATGTATGGAGAAAAATTTTACTTGAAGAGTATAGGATTATGTCCTTTTCACTGGATGTGGCTACTTTAGAGGTTTCTAACTGATAGTTCCTGGAGGAGATGTAATCTGTGTCTCTTTTAATTGAAGGAAGTGATTAAAATGTAACAAAATTTCGATATATGATGTACATTTTCCTTATAGCTCAGATTCGAAAATCAGAATTCCAGCGGGGTGATAGCTTGCCGTTTTGTTGACCAAATGGCAAGGCTGCTGTAAAATCCTTTCTGATTAATTATTGGAATACAGATGTTTCTAGAGGTATGTTAGTCTGCTATGTCAGTATAATGAGTGTGGTAGTAAACAAAACTGGCATGGTAGTTTAGGGCAAGATGGGCTGTGGTACCTTGAATCCTTTCTTATGCCCATTTTTATGTACACACACAGAATGTTTCTGTGGTGCATCTGTACAGGAGCAATCATGCAAGGAAAATGCCTCTCAGTAAGTTTCATAACATTTTCATAGTATAAGCTTTCTGGATTTCCAGATGGCTTAAAACTAATTTTAGAAATTATTTGGATTTGAAACTCTAGGAAGGTGTATATACACTTTGTGCAAGCATTTATGTACAATACATGGTTCCTGTCCATTGCTATTTGTGTTCAGATGTCCCTTTTACACGCATGCATTCATCATGTATTGTTAACATATAGACGTCTTTTTGTCTTCATATCTGACAGCACTCCTCATGATGAAAAACTGCTGCTGATCCACGACTTTTATATTTTCTTATGGACCCACAAGCAACCATCTCAAAGAAATATACATTTTCAAGACAGGTTGTATAAAAGTTGTCCATATACAAGTGATAAACTTTATTTAGTAAAGGAAGGAGGTCCCACACTATTTTTCCACCGGTACTAATGGAGTCAGGGCACCCTGTAGAATTTAATTGTGAGTCCTTCCCCTCATAGATTCTCAACGAGAAAGTGTAGCCTGAGCTGCTCACACACAGCTTGTAGAATTTAATTCCATAGTACGAATGCTTGGATTGGATGTATTGCTTCAAAAGCAGCCTCTCCTTTAATCACAAGATTCGTAAATACATATATTTTTCTCTGGGACATAAACCCTTGAAGTTTAGTTTCTCTAGACAAAACGCGTAGGGTTTGGGACTGCTATCCTCTCCACGACTGTGTAATATTACGTCCAAAAATCCTCCAATCTCACTGGCGGGTACATTGCACAAGCGGCATTGAGTAAACCTGAAACTGTGGTTTTCGGCAGCTCTCATGGCAAGCTGGTGAAGACGCTCTTGTGGGATTGATAGTTTTCCCTATAAGTTTATCCATCTACAGCTCCACACCAGATTTGGGAAGTATTGTTTTAATTGTCTTTTTTTCCATATAACTTTTATCAGTTACAGTGGTAGTTCTTTTCTTTTTTTTGTGTTATAAACCTTCTTTAACACCTTTGCGACAAAGGACGTGTCAGGCACGTCCTGGGAGAAACTCCCTTAACGACAAAGGACGTGCCTGGCACGTCCTGCGGTGAATCAAGCGGTTTTCGCGATCAACGATCGCGAAAACCGCTTTAACGGTGCTGGTCTATTGCCTCAATGTAGAGGCAATAGCCAGCCACAAAAATTCTATTGTCGATGTCGAGGCAATAGCCAGCACCGTCAATATGGCTGCTCCGTCAATATGGCTAAACCCTCTGCCGGTCTGAGCTTCGGAAGTGAAATTAAACTAAAATGCAAAAATATTAAGGGATATAATAAGGATTAGAGTTGGGGTTAAATTTAGTGTTAGGGTTAAATTTTGGGTTCGGGTTGGGGTGAAAAGGTCAATATAGGAAAAAAACAAAAAACACTATTTTTGGTTTTTGCCCCATAACTCGCAAAAAATACCGAAAAATATGGAAACATGCATATATTTGAACTCGGGAGAACATTTAGAAACTATTTAGACGGGGTCTTTTTTAATGATTTTGTGTAAATTATATTTTAGGTCAAAGTTAGAAAAAGTGGGTTTTTTTAAAAATTTTCATCATATTTTATGATTTTTTTGTAGTAAATTATAAGATATGATGAACATAATGGTATCTAATGAAAGCCCTTCTTATGACGATAAAAAACAACATATAATTTGTGTGGGTACTGTATGTGAGAAAGAAAAAAATTACAGCTAAACACAAACACCCCAGAAATGTCAAAACAGCCATTGTCACCAAGGGAAAGTCAAGGTGAAAATGTCTTGTCACTAAGGGGTTAAAAAAAAACAAAATAGATATGTCAACAAAGGTGTTAGCCTGTACAGCCTGTCATACCATGGATCATTTTAGTGGGTACCTATACTATTGTTGTTACAATGTAGAAAGCACAAGAGAAGTTCACATTTTTGTCTGGGCATGAAATAGTGGAGTAGCCAGGACTAGGACCAGTAAGACTGATTTTTTTTAAATTACTCCATTCCACGGGTCCCAAGCAAAGATATATTTGTATATTTATAGCAGGTTAGTGGGTTGCCAGAGATAGCATCTTACACGGAGTTGGGGTTAACTGACAAATACTGAGCGGCATACACATTTGATTTTTCCACAATGTCCTCAAACATGCTGTTTTCGTAGTAAAAACTGAAAATACTGATTTGGCTCACAAATGTCAACCTTGCCAGGAGAAACCACTGAATTTGGAGGTATATAACTTTTGTTGAAAGGCACAGGATTAGTGTGCCTTCTTTTTTGGAGCTGTGGATTAAAAATGATGTCATTTGATATGTCAGATATGGGCTCCACATCTGATGCAGTTAGGGTTGCACTATCTAAACTTGATGCCAGAATGGTAATAGTCTGCTCAACAGAGTAATATGGGTCATTTGTTTTTAATAGGTTAAAAAAATACCCCCAAAAATTCACATACTACCCAAAAAAAAACACAGTTTACTGCTTAGACTGAATGCAGTGATGAACTGTGATCAGCAAGGAACGAACAGTTTTTATTAAAAAAAAAAACACTTCAATTATAGATAGAGTTATGTACGGACACTTTGGGATTTATTCAAATTGCAGGGAATTGACAATGCGAAATACTTTCACATTAATATTTTACAATTTGCATAGGTTAGAATAAGAAATGCTTAAACTTTGCTAAGTCTCACAGCTAATCCCGAACACCCACTTTCCCTGTCTGTGGGAAACACATGCACAGTGCATTTCTCTGCTCCAGACCCTGTGTGGCCGAAGGGAATGGCCACTAGGGGAAGGCTTGAGCAAACAAAAACAAATGTACTCACGATTTTTATAAAATCTTTATATCAAATGGCATTGAACAAAAGCCTGTGTGCTACACAGACGGTAGACTTTAACATGCACCAAAGTGAATTTGGTGCCTAGACTGTGCCTTTAAGGCCAAAGTAGCCAACTTGGAAAAATTCTTCCATTCAGTCATACTTGTGACTCTGTTATTTTGACGTTAATTTTACAATACCCTTGTTAACTCCCTCTTTCACAAAAGAGCTCTTTCCTTACCGCTTGCTATGAGGTGATCTTAGGATTGCCACGTTTTCTTATTAAAAAAAATAATCCTGCCATGCTATTTCCTCCATTCACTTAACATTGGTATCAAGCCAATGTTTTTTTACCAGCCACCGTGGAAAATTCAATATGTGAGAGGTATAACCCTTTTGCGACAATGGACGTGTCAGGCACGTCCTGCCGGGAACTCCGTTCCCGACAATGCACGTACCTGGCACATCCTGCGGCGAAAACCGCTTTAATGGTGCTGGTCTATTAATAGTCAGCACTGAAATGTCTTTTCTGGGGCACCCATGATCGCCCCACGGAGCGATTGTGGGAGCCATATTGACGGAGCAGCATGCTCCGTCAATATGGCTATGCCCTCTGGAGGTCTGAGTTTCGGAAGTGAAAGTAACTTCTCTTCCGTCGCTCTGAATACGCTACTTGACTGCCCCTAGTGGTAGCCAAGCAGCATTGCAATGTAAAATAATTAAAATAAGTATTTAATTAGTATAAAACTGGTTAAATAGTTAGATTAGCCTATAGGGTTAAAATGAAATCATTTCTAGCATAAGGGATAGGGTTAAAATTAAATTACTTAAATGTCTTAAGTAGATCAGGCCTAAATGACATCTGGAGGGTTGCGTTCCCACAGGGTAGGGACTATACCCATTACTCGCGAGTCCATCAATCATATTCAAGAATCGATTTGGTAGTAGGAGACATTACAGCTCTCAGGTTAATAAAGAAAAATATAGATATCCAGAAAAATCTCTGGTCAGATCATGATTTGGTCTTTTTTGAAATAGAGGAGCAATATAGGGCCAACCCGGTTAAATCATGGAGACTGAATGACAGTTTACTATACTCAGCGGACAACAGACTGCATATAGAGAATATGTCCCAATACTTTTTCCAGGAAAATGAGATTGAGCAAACTTCGGCATGCACCACTTGGTGCGCATATAAGTCTGTTATTAGGGGACACTTTATTAAGATAGAAAAATATTTAAGGAAAAAAGAGGAAAGTTCTCTCCAGAATCTCTATATCTCTTACTACGAATTAGCCCAAAATGATTGTATTTGTCTAAATTATATTTTAGGTCAAAGTTAGAAAAAGTGTGTTTTTTCATCATATTTGATGATTTTCTTTTGTAGCAAATTATAAGATATGATGAACATAATGGTATTGAATGAATGCCCTTCTTTTTACAATAAAAACAACATATAATTTGTATGGGTACAGTATGTGAGAAGAAAATTGCAGCTAAACACAAACACCCCAGAAATGTCAACACAGCCATTGTCACCAAGGGAAAGTCAAGGTAAAAATGTCTTGTCACTAAGGGGATAAATTACACATCTATAGAGAAGCAATGTTTTTGCTGTAATTCGTTTTTAATTGAAACCTACATTTTAGGCCTGTAGAACATATTTACTGATGCTATCCTAGCAGACTTATCACATATCTGCTGTGAATGTTCTAAAAGTAGAAAAGAGGAAAATAGTTCTTAATAAAATTGAGGCTGTATAAAAAATATTTCTAAGTCAATTTTCCTGTTCCTGCAAGCATTTTGGTTCATATAAAAAACATAGTATTACACCTGACGCTTTTATAGCAAACACATTTTTTCACATGGAGGACATTTCGTCACGCGAATTGATGCGATAGGACAGGTTCACCGTTTAATAAGCTGAGCAGAAATACCCTTAGCAACTGCATGTGTGAGAGAAATCGCTATTCATTGGCTAGTGGCGACAAACCAACAGAGCATCCAGGGAAATGTAGTCCACCAAACAAAAAGTGCCAGTGGTGCTGTCATATGCTGTGACAAGAAGAACCAACGTTCTACCTCGCTAACTCTAGCACTGTCCTTGCCTGACTCTGCCCGGAAGTGAGATCACAGGAGAAAATGAACATGCAGAGGGATCACTCCACCTAAATTCATTCAAGCTCTTTCGACTCGAAGCAGTCGAACAACAAAAAAAAAATAGGTCAGTTATCCAAATATCGACCAGCTCTATTATAGCTAACCCTAAGAGTCAATATGAACTAGAGAAATCTACCAGTCATCATTCACTACCGTATACTTAATTCATCTTTGCGATAAGTTATACTGTGCCCGAAGAAAAGCCTGAAATGCTGTGGGATTCTTTGACGAACGCGTAGGTTCACAAATTGACAATGTGCGACGCGTCCTATATAAGCACTGTCGCAGAGCTCTTGACGTTAGTGTGTGTTATGAAGCTGACGGGAATAGGGGTAGGAGGAAATACCGCGATGAACACACAGGGTTTCTGTTTACAAGGCATTTAACCAACTCCCTTGCTTGGTTTTCTTTGTTTATCCGGATTAAACTTTGCTGTCTAGTCTTGAGTTCGCTTGATGCCTCCCCCTTGTATCCAGAACAACAATAAACAGGAAGAAACCGACTGCCTCTTTTTGTCACCTCTATATTTTTGTGTCTGTTACATGCTTTTCACTATTGTACTAACCAGCAGCATTGTTCACAAGACAAAGAAACAGGGCGCCGTGAAGACTCTCAGTCTCCTGTCATCATAGTTGAAGAAACCGCTGCATATAAGCTTAATAACTGTGGTCCTGCCTTGGTGTACTATTTCCTGGAGCTGCACTCTTTGAGGGGTAACCATAAAGCCAGACGTTCCCCCCAGTCTCCCATGCTGCAGCTCCTCCTGTCCCACTGGAGAGGTGGAAAAGAAGCATCAGCGATTTCCACACTTAGCAACATCTAGCATGATAACGGATGCCGGTGCTCAACTAAGCAGGCATTTGTCGGTAAAATAATCTAGCGATGCACATGGAGGTAGAAGTGTGAAATCCTGTATCTGTAAAGTCTGGCAAGAAACCTACACCAGCACCTTTCAATACTGCATTTACCTGGCGACAATTTTTCATGAGCTAAGCAAAATGATAAACAGAACAATCCTGTGGCAAGTTTAACATTGTTTTTATTTTTCTCTTTCATCTTTAAAGTTATTGTTGCAAAAATAGCAAGACGTTGGATGTAAATTGGTAATCGTTTAATTTCAAGATGATGTGACTCAAGACCAGTGAAGTTTGATACAAGCCTGGATACAAGCGTACAGGAAAGTCACCTGTTTTGTGGGGATGCACATGACATAAGTCCAGCAGACATCCCAACTCTGTCACCTCAGGATATGGCACTGCATTGACAACTATAGAAAACTATAGCTGTAAAATGATGGTAGCACCAACATTGCTGAGAGACATTTACTTTAAGAAAGAAAGAAATCAGCTGAGAGTCAGATTGTGGGTGAAAAGCAGAAACTGCCTTTTGGTGCACTGAATTCTCATCTGTGAGGATGGAGGTGGTGGGAGATTTTGAGTACAGTAGGAAAGATCTGATTGGCCATGGGGCCTTTGCCGTGGTCTTCAAAGGACGCCACAGGAAGGTAACTCAAACGTCAACAAACCTACCCCAAATTTGGATATGTTATATCTGCTGTAACTTTAATATAGATATATCTTTATGGGCTATGGTACTAGAATGTGTGTATGTAATATATATATATATATATAATTATTTTTTTTTATTCTGTTTTTCAAGTATTATAAAGATGATCCTTGATTTATACAAGTTTTTTTTAAAGTAAATTGCAATTGTAAATTTATGGCAGCGGTTCTTAAACTGTGGGCCACAGATGTTTTAGGGTGGACCTCTGGGGAAGGTCTGGCAACTGATATAAAGATCAAAAGTGACTGGTGGCATTTAAAAGTGGAAAGTGGTGTCCAGCCCAAACCCCTTGAGTGAGATTAGAGAGCAGCCTGGAGGGGGGGGATAGGGGCATGTGTTCTCTTGACAACCCTACCCAGTGGTTCTTAGGACATGAAAGTGTGAAAGCAGATATATACATTTTGAAAATAAATGCGTGCACACAGGTCGAACTACAGGAATAAGCAAAGTGTCTGTTAAAGGACACTGGTGCTTGTTGCATGTAGGACTGCATTATGCAATGCAAACTTTTTCCCAAAGCCAAGTTCAGTTTACCCTTACTGGCGAGCTAAATGAACAAGAAAACGTGGTGAGGTAACAGAGTTGATAAGGGGGCCCAAAAGAGGCAAGATGCACCAAGACTTCTAATCTGTAGCCCCTATTACGCCACTTCCCAGACGTGGTATGAAGATGAAAGATGAAGAGAGCAACTTGCTAGATTGCATTTAGCGGAAAATGGGGAGAACTGAGGCATTGTTGGACGAGCTGTTGCTTTGGGTTTCTTCTATCAAGTTACTATTTGTAACAGTTGGATATTTTTGTAAATATGGGGACAGTCGACCTACTACTGAAAACTGGACCTAGTTGTCTCTGTAAAGGTCCAGAGAGCATCATTATTTGTCCATCACAAAGTCCAGTAAACGTCCACCATAATATAAAGGGGGAGAAAACCTTTCCCTTAACTACCGTATAAGTTAGCCTATTACTCTGTGTATTTTCATTACTATTATTCTGTTGAAATCAGTACAGACTTGGGAAGGTAGCCTATAGAGGTCCAACACCTTTCTAACCTGGTCCCCAGACACACACAGTTTGAGAACCCCTCCATTAAAGTATCTGAGGTTTATGATAAATTACATGGGAGACGCACTAACTGTTTATTTGCAACCATTGTATTTAGTATTGTATTTAATGCTTGTTTTGATTTTCCAAAAGACACAATTCTCTATTGATCTTCTTAGAGCAATGGTGTAGTTAGGATGTAAGGTGAATCTAGGAATAACACTGGTATAGCTAGTTTATATGTGGAGGTCTCACACTGTCAGGGAGTATAAATTGCCAGCAAAGCTGACAATTTAAAAATTAACTTATTTGTACTTTTTGATACTAACCTTGCACGCTTTCTTTCAAGGTTCAGGCTCATGATGACGTTTCCATTTCTAACTGAAAATGGGTGATCCCAGCATCTCTGAGAAGCCAATCATATGGTTCCCATGGATGCGCTCCTATGCATCTTTATGGAGCATTATGGTATTCACGGTGGCCACATTTCTGCGTACCGAGTGCGACCCCCATTATTTTCTATGGGAAATTGCAGGGCATACACTGTTGTGAGTGTACACCCATGTATTCAGAATTGGCAAAGTTGAGCTATGAGGTGGAACATGCTAATTTTTTTCATGTTGAGATATGCAAAGCTCTGCATATTTTAGCATAGAAAAATAGTGCCATGGTGGACCTTTAATATTTTGAAGTATTATTGGTGGCTTCTGTAATTGGGAAGTAGTAAGCTGCTCTGAGATGGTGGTGCCAGCTAATAATCTAATAATGATTTGAGCTGGAAGTAATTAAATCATTAAAAACAGAGTGGGCAGTTATAAAATTCAGTGTTTCCAAGTAATTATTTAACCCCTCTGTCAACTGTAGTTAGTAGTAGATGTCTGGCTATTACATATCTGTACTGTTGGAAAGGTAACTTAGATGGGTTCACTCAAATTTGAGAATAGCTCGAGGAGGTTGACTTTCATTTTTAGAATTCATATTCTGCTCTTGAGTTTGACTTAGAAAAAAAAATCCATGTTCAAATCTTCCCCATTGAAAGTAATGGGAGGCGAAATGATCAAAAGCTATTTTTGAGAATAAGTCAAATTCGGGTGGCAAATTTGACTCATTGTCAAAAAATGCTTTCATCATTACGCCCCTCCTTACTTTCAATGAGGAACATTCAAACCTGTTTTTTTTTTCTTTGACTTCATCTCAAAATGAAAGTAAATCTCCAAAGTTGACCTCCTCGAACTATTCTCGAATTTTGTTGAATAGACCCAAGAGACTCAGAAATGCAGTAAGGTCACCTTAGTTCAACTATTGGTCAGTAAATAAATGTGTGAGCTAGTTTGGTAAGCAAAAAATGTATTTGTCAATTTTATTCTCTATACAATAGTTTTACCCATAAACATAACACAATTCCAGATGTTTTATGTTTCCACGGTAACACAGGCATTCAACCTATCCCTGTCCTCTCCTCCTATGGCAACAAGTTTAACAAATTTGGCCTGAAAAAAATACAAACAGCAAATTTTGATCTAATAAAATCATGTTAATTTTTTTCCTGAAAACAGCATTTTTCTACCTTTTCCTCCTTAGCAGACTATGAAATATGCAGACCAGATTCATGTCGGCTGGCTGTCCGTCCACGGCTACTGTCTGACATTGTTTCCAGCTGAAGCCACACTCATCAGTGTCCCATTTGGATTACTGACTTGGAAACCACAATATTTCTTATAACATGGTGTATAAGTCCTAGTTTATGGCATATTGCCATAAAAATCCAATTCAACAAGCAGTGTTATCACAAAACTGCCTCATAGCTTTTCTAAGAGGAAAAGAAAAGCGCAAGATGGCTTCACTGATTCGTTTATTTTCTTGGAGATTTTAAAAAGGGTATATTTTCTGAGTAGAAACATTGCCCAGAACTGAGTGAATTCAGCATTTTTGCTTTACACAGATGTGCTTTGGATAGATAACCTCACTGAGCTGGTACTTGATTAATTATTTTTACATGCAAGGGACACTTAGTCAAGTGAAAAGGCCTCCATTAAATTACTCCAGGTCACAACCACTGGTATTGATGTGCATTATTAATGGCAAGCATGTGTCCCTTCCAACACTCTACATGACATTATAGACATATACTCATCTATTATGAATATTTTATACTTGAGTTTTCTAGCGAATTGCATTATCCTTATAATTATTCCATTGCCACAGAAGGACTCCTAGCAAGTAAAAAAAAATCTGGTCTAATCATATCTTGTTTATGTTATAGTGACTCTAATATTCTTGATTAAGATGTCTACTTTCTTCGTGGCAGGCCTACAATGTAATATGCAATAACAGACATCTCTGCAGCTCTAGGATTTGTTTGCTCTGTGAGATAGGGCTGAGACAACTCTGCCTGCTGATGTTGCAAAATTAAAAAGCTCTTTGCTGGTTTAAGTAGTGGCAAATGTCAAATAAAATAATATGTGTTCTTTGTAGTGTGTAGGAAGTTTATCAGATGAAACCCTGTTTTATCTCTAGTGCTGATTTCTGAAAGCAGTCTGCAGCCTTGAGATTCCCATTGCTTGAGTTTGATGTTATATTATCCAATATTAGGCCAAGACTGACTTCTGTAGAACATACATTTTCCTAAAGAAAGGACAGGAAATAATTTCAAGGCACAGTTCTGTACATCTTAAATCAGAGCTTTCCAAACTTTTCATGTTGGTGAAACACTTTTTAGACATAAAAATAATTTTTAGGAACACGGTAATTCAATTTTTACTCACCTGAATGCTGCTCACCTCGGTCCTCCCTCTTGCACACAGCGTGCAGTAGGAGGGAAATAGCCACTGGATATAACTTGCGCTTTGCAGTCACATGTTTTAATGTGTGATGGGGGTTTCTGGCAGGTATTGTGTATATTATGGGGGCTGTGTGGCAAGTGTGAGAATTCTACATTGTTATTGACATTGTCTGACTGGTGTAACGTGTTTCACCAATATTTTGCTTTTATTAATTTATCCTACTGCAGTTTTTCAAAAGAAATCTCATTCACTTATTCATACTTGACTGCCAGGACTAAGCCGTTCTTCATATGCCAGTAGGAAAGTGGGAGGGAGGTACTTGGTAACCCTAGCAGAACAGACATTGGCGGACTGGCCAGGTTGTCGGCTTGAAAAGCAGCTGTCCAGGGCCCATTCATTCCTGGAGGCCAAAAGCAGCTGCCCAGTGGGCCCCTACGGCCCGCATGACTGTCTCACACGGAGACAGTCACAGCCACTGGAAATGATGGCAAGTAATTTCCCCCGGCTGTATTTCTTGCACGCAGCACTGCAGCCGTATATTTATGGACAAATTATCAGTGGCTATTAATGAGCAAATAATCAGTGGCTATTAATGGACAAATTATCAGTGGCAAATTAATGAGATGGTCTCTTGCGTACCTTGTACTCTGCCCCTGCGATACTACCCTCTCCACATGGGCAACTCCGCTGCCCAACTTGGACATGGCAGTACTTTTTTGGGAAACAAGATGTGGCCCTATCCTTTTTTTGGTGCCAGGTGGCTTCCTCTCCTTTACTTACCCTTTCTCTTACTTACTCCCTCTTAAATCTATTGATTGATTCTCTCTCAGTATATATTCGTACCTTAATCCTTTCTTCCACACTCTTCCATTTGAACAATTCACTTTAAGTAAAGGACTCTGCACAATTTGTTTGCTCTGTATTCCTAACTGTTATGATAAGTGTCATGACAGTGAACATTATTAGGTTGACCAAATAACGGAGATTTTAATCCAAGAAGACGCATTTACAAAAAGTTAACTGCATACACTTTCTCAGTGGCAAACCCATATTTGTGATATATTTGTAGATTTTTTTTCTTATTCTTTTTCCTTTAGTGGATTTGATATACACGACCCCAGGTCTGTTTTTTTATTTTATCCAATACATGGTGATGCAGGGCATCTAGAAATAGTCCATTGTTACTCTCTCTATAGAAAGTTTATGTTTAACCAATAACAGACATTGTAACCGTTCCTTAACCCCTTCGCGACACAGGACGGACTAGGTCCGTCCTGTGTGGCGAAGCGTTAGTGACACAGGACGGACCTAGTCCGTCCTGTGTCAAAACGAGCACTGAAAGCGGAGTTTTTCCGCTTTCAGTGCTCTGATGGTATTGTAACGATGCTTCCGTGTGGAAGCATCGTACAATACTGAAAAAAATGCCCGTCGGCATTTCGATCGCTCCGGAGAGCGATCGAAATGCCGGTTTTAAAGGCACAGAGCCTTTAAAACGCGGGCATTTAAAAAATGAGCATAGGAAGCGAATCTTTCGCTTCCTATGCTCAGAAAGTGTTTCTGATTGCCTCGCAAGTCGAGGCAATCAGAAACACACAAAAAAAATGCACGATCTTGGTCACTGAGTGACCAAGATGGCGCTGCCCTTCTAAGGGCAAGAGCACAGGAGGCAGGAAGTACCTGCTTCCTGTGCTCTCTGGCTGTCACACGATTGCCTCTTCACAGAGGCAATCAGTGACTGCCAGGCACACTGACAGGCAGTGGGGATGTTCTGCTGAACATCCCCACTTACTGGTCAGATCAATATTAACCCTATATTGATCTGACCAGTTATGATCTGCCTCCCTCTCCTCACATTTTTTTAGTGAGGGAGAGAGACAGATCAAAGTTATAAAAGTAAAAAAAAACAATAAACACACAACACACAAATATTAAATCAATAAAAAAAAATTTATTAAAGCAATTCCCTGCGTTTAACCCCTTCCCTGCCACTGATCTTGCATAAGCAGTGATCGTGCACATCAGCGCATTTATTTTTGCCGTTTGTGCATTTTTTAGGGGTTAATTTTTTTTGTACTGTAATTTATTACAGTACTAAAAAGGCTCTTCTAAGAGTTATTAACCCCTTCTTTGCCGTCGATCACTGCTTACGCAATGATATTGACGCCAAAGCAATTTTTATCTGTCTGCATATTTTTATTTTATTTTTTTTACACATACCCGCTAGGGGATTACATGTAAAGTAAAAATATTTGAGTTTTTTTTTTTTTAAGCTACCTGAGCGCATAGCGATCAGTAACAGCGAATTAGTGGCAAAGGCGGTTTGGTGATTTCTCAATTAAGCTCACCATTCGCCCTGGTCAGATCAAAATTGGTCGGATCAATATTCACAAATATTGATCTGCCTCCCTCTCCTCACTAACATTTTTGTGACGGAAAGAGACAGATCAGTATTAGTGATATAAAATAACATTTTATAAAATTGTCAGGTTTTATGAAAGTCTTTCACTGTGTATTAACCCCTTCCCTGCCATTCATCACTGTGTAAGCAGTAATCTTGCACAGCAACAGTATGTTTTTCTGTCTGCACTGTTTTATGGATTAATTTCTTTGTACTGTAATGTATTACAGTACTAGATAGGCTCTTCTAAGAGCTATTAACCCCTTCTTTGCTCGAGATCACTGCTTACGCACTGATTCTGAGGCCGCGGACTCAGGGTTCGATTTTGACCCTATTCAGCTTTCTGATACATCATCTAGCGATGTATCGGTGGCTGCTGAGCCCTTGCCACAAGTAGTGATGGGGGTCTACCGATAAAAAAATATATGGTTTGGTGGGGGTAAATTACATTGGCTGGCTTCAAAGATATATCCCATAAAGGACACGTACGCAGGTTGACTACATGTCAAAATTCCAAGTTGGAATTTTGAGATGCGCATCTCACAAATGTTGCCTTCTAGCCAAAAACAAACCAACAAACCTATGCATGGGTGCTATCCCTGTACTCGGGAGATGTTGCTGAACACATATTGGGTTGTTGTTTGGCAGTGACATATACCAGAATCTGTGAATTCATGCCTGAAGTACAATGCATGTGGAAAAAAACCTCCCAAAAAAGTACTACCACAAACTTTTACAAAGGCTGGTGGTAGAATTAGTACCTATACCGTATTAAAATACCACCATTTGAAATACCTTAGGATGTCTATTTTCCAAAAATATATGGTTTGATGGGGTAAAATTCATTGGACGGCTTCAAAAATGTTCCAAATGGAACATGGGCGCAGGCTGACTACATGTCAAAATTCCAGGTTGGAATTGCGCACCCCCTAAATGTGGAATTTTAGACCCAATACAAACCAACAAACCTATGCATGGGGGGTATCCCTGTACTCAGGAGATGTTGCTGAACACATATTGAGGTGTTGGTTGGCAGTGGCAAATACCAGAATCTGAAAATTCCTGCCTGAACTACAATGTGTGTGGGGAAAAAATGACATCCCAACCCTGTGACATAGGTTGGTGGTAGAATTAGCACTTGGAAAGTGTTAAAATACCACAATTTTAAAAACCCTAGGATGTCTAGTTTTCCAAAATATATGGTTTTATGGGGTAAAATACTTTGACAGGCTTCAAAAGTGTCCCAAATGGAACATGGGCGCAGGCTGACTACATGTCAAAATTCCAAGTTGGAAATGCACCCCCCCTAAACATGGCCTTTTAGCCCCCAAATAATCTAACTAACCTACACATGGGTGGTATCCCTGTACTCAGGAGATGTTGCTGAACACATATTAATGTGTTTTGTGGCACTGACACATAATAGGATCTATGAATTCATGCCCGATGTACAATGAATGTGAAAAACAAATTACTATCCATAACATTGACATAGGCTGGTGGTAGAATTAGTGCATGGAAAGTGTTAAAATACTACCATTTGAAATACCCTAGGGTGTCTAGTTTTCAAAAATATATGGTTTTGTGGGATAGAATACACTTTTTGGCTTCAAAAATGTCCCAAATGGGACATCGGCGCAGGTTTTCTGCACGTCAGAATTCCAAGTTGGAAAACCAAAAAGCGCACCTCTCAAATGTGGCCTTTTAACCCCCAAATAACCTAACCAACCTATACATGGGTGGTATCCCTGTACTCAGGAGATGTTGCTGAACACATATTGAGGTGTTGTTTGGCACTGACATATAACAGGATCTGTGAATTCATGCCCAAAGTACTATGTATGTGAAAAAAAATTACTATCCATAACATTGACATAGGCTGGTAGTATAATTAGTGCATGGAAAGTGTTAAAATACTACCATTTGAAATACCCTAGGGTGTCTAGTTTTCAAAAATATATGGTTTTGTGGGATAGAATACACTTTTTGGCTTCAAAAATGTCCCAAATGGGACATGGGAGCAGGTTTTCTGCACGTCAGAATTCCAAGTTGGAAAACCAAAAAGCGCACCTCTCAAATGTGGCCTTTTAACCCCCAAATAACCTAACCAACCTATACATGGGGGGTATCCCTGTACTCAGGAGATGTTGCTGAACACATATTGAGGTGTTGTTTGGCACTGACATATAACAGGATCTGTGAATTCATGCCCAAAGTACAATGTATGTGAAAAAAAATTACTACCCAAAACATTGACATAGGCTGGTAGTATAATTAGTGCATGGAAAGTGTTAAAATACTACCATTTGAAATACCCTAGGGTGTCTAGTTTAAAAATATATATGGTTTTGTGGGGTAGAATACACTTTCTGGCTTCAAAAATGTCCCAAATGGGACATGGGCACAAGTTTTCTGCATGTCAGAATTCCAAGTTGGAAAACCAAAATGCGCACCCCCTAAATGTGGCCTTTTAGCCCCAAAACAAACCAACAAACCTATGCATGGGTGGTATCCCTGTACTCAGGAGATGTTGCTGAACACATATTGAGGTGTTATTTGGAAATATCCCTTCACATTTTAAGGTAATGTTTACCTAAATTGCAATATATGTGAAAAATTAAAAAAAAAGATTTTTTGCTGCAAACTTTGGCATAGATTGGTGGTAAAATGGCTACATGAAATGTGTCAAAATACCCCAAGTTAAATGCCCTGAGTTGTCTAGTTTTCAAAAATATGTACATGTTGGGGGTCATTCATGGATTTAGTACAGAAATCAGTGTTACAATGTCACTATCGCTAATTTTGAAAGAAAGGATTTTAAAATAGCTTTGCACCACTTATAGTACTGGCCCTGTAACATGAATAAAAAAGCACAAAAACATAAAAACATGGGCTATTTCTGAACTCAGGACATATATTAGAAACTTTTTAGCAGTGTTTTTTTGTTGTCTCTTGTACATGAGTATACGATTTTTCAAATAAAAGTCATAAAAAAAGTATTTTTTCAATTTTTTTGCCATATTTTATTATTTTTTTTACATCAAATTATATGCTATTATCAAAATAATGGTATCAAAAGAAAGCCCTTCTTATAACGATAAAAACAATATATAGTTTGTGCGGGTACACTAAATGAGACAGAAATAAATTACAGCAAAACACAAACACCTCAGAAATGTTAAAACAGTCCATGTCACCAAGCGTCGGACAAGCCAAAAAAGTCATGTCACTAAGGGGTTAACTACGTTTTTCTATATTTGAGTTATGGGGTTTGGACCACATTTAGTCTGTAGTAGATATTTATGCATTATATACAAACTTGATATATGTTATAGAGGTAAAGATACAGTTCATCATTTGGTATGTGCAATATACTATTAATATGCCTATTTTTTTATATCGCAAGTTCCAGTTTATTGAAATTACAATATAGGATTTGACCATATGTTATGTAAAAATGTGAAATATAATATATTCGAATGCTTTGATATTTATATTTTGAATGCTTTGATATTTATGTTTCAAAAACTTTGAAAAAATAACTTTTATATTTTTGTGAATGGCTGTGAAGATGCCAAATAAATTTTAATAAAAAAAAAAAATCCACCATTTATTCAAAATAAAAAAAAATAATTCAAAATTAAATTATAACAATATGTATTTACATTTAGTGTCTACTGTATACTGGCAGTAATATGTACACTAATTACTAAAAAATATATTTAAAAAAAATCACAAAAATGTTAATGGTACCTTTTTCCTCTTGTGTATTTTTTTGAAAAATTGTATTTATTATAAAAATTAAATTATAGCCTTCTAGTTGTTGGTGGGTGCCTTCTGTCTCCTGGCAACCAATATTTTTAGACCCAGTCTACCATTGACTACATACAAATGGTGCAGAGTATGTATTCCGTGATGCTCAGCCGTTCGAGACACAGATTTCTGACTCTCCTACATAAGTCCTAAGGGGTGAGGTCCTCAGCTGTCAGTTAGGGAAGGGTAGGAAAAAGGAGCTTGACAAATTTAACTGAGATTCAGTAGCCAGATCAAAACTGTTGAAGCCAGATGTCAAGTTATAGAACATGGCATCCCCATGTGACGTGCAGATACACACACGTCATAGATACAGTGTCACATGCAGACACACAGTGTCAAATACTCACAGTCAAACATACTAACTGTCACGCTGTGATCCGATCAGGTTCGAAACACAGAGCTCTTATTTTCTCAAGGAAAATCTGAACTACCTAAGACGACTCTTGTATCACTACTGCACTAAAGAGATATAGAAATTAGCAACACAAACTGTGAACAAATTTTTTATAATTTAATCACCACATACTGATTTAGAATCAGTAGCTGTGAATAGCTCAGCTAGTGTTACTAATGTAGGACACTCAATGTCAGATTAGACTTTGAAATGTCCATAGAACGTCATTGGGAATTTAAAGGTTAATTGAGCGGTTGTTTTTAAGTACTAAAGGCAAAAGCTACATTTAAAGGGACAGTCTAGTCTCACTTTGGTACAAGTTGAAGACTACTGCTTCTCTAGTGCACAGGGTGTTTTTCCCAGTGTGATTTGATGCAGGCATTTTGCAAAAATAACATTTTTAATATTTTACTCAAACCTTCCCCCAGTGATTACTCTGCATGTATACTACAGGTGTGGCAGGCAGCACTGTTTATGTAGACACAGAAGATAAAATAAAGTTCTATTCCTGTGCAACTGGAATACATTGTGTGGACTGTGATAAACTTGCTCTTGTACACAGTAGGATCTCTTAACAGTGCAACACATTGTCTGATGAAATGACTAGACCAGTGATGGCGAACCTATGACACACGTGCCACAACTGGCACAGCAAGTTCTCTGTTGTGGCACGCGGGTCCAAAAATGTTCGTCATCACAGGACTAGACAGACCGAAAATTCCATTTGAATGGTATTATTCTCATTGGTTCCTGCAGAAATAAAAAAAAAAAAGGAAATTACTTTTACTCAGCTAGTGTAGACAGTATTTTAAATTTTAAAATGTAAAACATTCATTTTAGAGTACTTTGAAAACACATTAATATGCATTAACCTTTGGAAGATGCATTTTGACCACCAGCTAGTCCCTTTTAGCCTATTGGTTCATATATTAAAATGCAGTAAGGATTTCTTACTTTCAAGAAAATGTGTTGTTTTCAGACAAGAAAGGTGTTAGGAGTTGACCAGTTTGAGACTTTGATTCTGTTGATGCAGGGGAGTATATGTGTTGATCAGGGTGGATTAAAATTGATGATATATATTTTATTTTTCAAATCAGAATTTTTTCGTATTTAAATCAAATTTATTTTAAGGGAATGCTTTTGGATGAAAAAACTATCTAAAAATAGTTTTCTATTAAAGATACATTATAGTTCAAAGTTTATTCAGCATGAAATATAGCGTACTTATGTAGCATTAAGCTGTATATTCATGCAATATTTACATTTTTGGTAATCTAATTCAATTAATCCAAGTTATCCAAGCTAAGATAACATGCACCTTGTTACAGTGAAAAAGGTATGAAACAAACAAAGTTCAGGAAAAGACCTTAACCCCATAGGGACGGAGGCTTTTTTTTTTTTACACTTTCTTACTTTTTTGTGTTTAGCTGTAATCTAAATTATTCTCATTTATTGTACCCACAGATATACACAGTTTTTATCGCCACAAGTTGGGCTTTGCTAAGATACCATTATTTTCATCATATCTTATAATTTACTATAAAAGAAAATCATAAAATATGCAAGATCATTTAAAAACCTTTTCTAATTCTAAAAATCTTCTATACAATTACAGTCGGTAAAAAATACTAAAATCTAAATAGTTTCCAATATTTGTCCTGAGTTTGGAAATATACCATGTTTACATGTGTTTCTGTTGTTTCTTGCAAGTTATAGGGCTATAACCTAAAGCAGCATTTCCCCCCCTAATAATTTCCCCTACGTGACCTTTTGACCACAACCACAATGATCAACCGGACCCTAAACTTACCCTAATCCTAACTCTTAGTCTAACCACAACCCTAACTATTACTGTAACCCTAACCCTAGATCTCAGCCCTAATTGTTGCTTTTTTTGTTGTTGCAATACAACGGTGTGGCGCACACGTATGTGCACCAGAGTGGAACACATTACCTTCACACATTATCAATTACGTTAATGAACACTGACAAATACAAGAATATGTGTGCTATATGAGGTTATTGTTTTAATTAAATAAAATAGTTCTCCAAATATGAGTGATTAACCTATTAAACTAAGATCTGTTTTGATAAAGCTGGTTTACCAATCAGACAGGTTATTCTAAATATGTAATCATCATCTGGTTGCAGATATTAATATAACTATCAGCACGAATGGGTTTTATTACAGACTACAACACAACATAAAGTAAACTTGCAACCAGAGAATCAACAGCTTCTCATCAATAAATAGCGCATAAAAACATAAATATTGCTTATAATGCTCTATTGAAACCAATTGTATTGTGTGTTTTTAAAATATTTTGTAATTTTCGTGTCACAAGATAAAAGGTGTTATTAAGAATATATATACAACTGGGCTTGACAAATTTGATTTAGTTTTAGGAGCCAGCTAAAAAATCTAGGAGCCAGGCAATGGCACATTCACGCAACCATACACACACACAGAGACAGTCAGTCACATACACACAGCCGCAGTCAGTCACACACATACAGAGACAGTCAGTCACACACACACACACACACACACACACAGAAAGTCAGTCACATACACACACACACACACAGAAAGTCAGTCACATACACACACACATACACATACAGAGTCAGTCACATAAACACACACGCAGTCAGTTACATACATACACACACACACAGTCACATACATACACACACACACACACACAGTCAGTCACATACATACACACACAGAGACCATCCATTTTGTTTTGAAGGGGAAAAAAAACCCTGGTATACAAGTTGTCATCACCTTACACATCACAGAATAATAAGAAAATAAGATTACGTTCTATTCTGACATAGATATTGGAAACATGCAATAGGATGAGGGAGTCCTGCCACAGTTGAAGATAGGAAAGAAGGGATATACAATATATATGTCTATTACATGACTAGACAAACATTTCTAACTAAATCAAGTATTAAGACGGTGAGAACAAGTGAGGAAAGCAGGCTTTGCTGAGAAAAGAGTAGTTGTCTGTAGGCAGGGGGGTTAATACATCAAAAAACATCTCTGAAAAGATGGGTTAGAAATACCGGACGTCTTAATGATCTCATAAGCAAAAATCAAAAGAAAACTGTACGTGGCTTGCGATTATTAAAAACCTAAAAAAGTTAGGTTGGGCAGAAGTGAAGGCAGCAGGATATTGTATCAATTCAGAACTGGGTTAGTTATCCAGGGTAATTCAGCTTTGCTAAAAGTGTGAGATACAATCAATGGTTCTAAAATATAATTGTTTAATTATTGTAATGATATACACTACCTTTTTTCTGACTGGCTGCTCAATTTGTAGTTTGTTAACTGCCTTAAGTGTAGACTGGTAAATGTCAAAAAGTTGCACGTTTAATTACATTTTTCCTAATTTCCCTTTGGTGCAGTTTCTGATGAGCTCCAAAAATAAAATAAGAACTTTGTAGCTTTGATCTTCGGATCCGCTAAACTTGGCTGAACACAAAAGGCTTTATTTGTATCTAGGTAATTAATGAATTTGCCACATTGAACCTGTCAGGTTTTAATTCCGGGTAACAAACAAGTTGGGGCCTAGCTCACTAGCTATTCTGGTAATTTCTTGAATATGCGCATCTTATAATATTCTTGTTGTTTTCCAAATGTCACCATGTATTGATAGCCTTTTCTTCCGGGTCCCAATAAAATTACCAAAATTCATTAAGTGTTGATGTTGTTTAATTATTTAAGTGCTGAGGTGGCAAAGGATGGCTGTTCTCAGTCCCACTGGGTGTCAAAACATGGATATATGCATGTGTCCTGATCAGCCCTTAAGTCTTTAATTCAACCAGAGTTAAGATTTCTCCTACCTATAATTTTTATTGTGTATCACCAAGTAATTTGCTAATTGAATAAAAATAACAAATTAAAATATGGCATAAACCCTCAGTATGATAATTTAGTACATATAATAAAGCTGTGCGAAAATTCGTTAAGAATGCTGACAATCCACAGGAAAGCGTATGGCTAATGAGAGAGGCTGTGCCTACATATGTCTGTTTCATTTACTGATTGTTCAAAGATGGCTTACTAGCTTACACCATAACATTATGACCATAAACAGATGGCAAGCTGGTGGTCGCAGTGTGTTGCTTTGGGTAATGTTCTTCTGGCAAACCTTAGGTCTTGCCATTCATGTGGATGTTACTTTGACATGTACCACCTACCTAAGCATTGTTGCAGACCATGTACACCCTTTCATGGAAGCAGTATTCCCTGACTGCATTGGCCTCTTTTAGCAGGATTATGCACCCTGCCAGAAAAAAAGTACAAAATTGTTCAGGTATGGTTTCAAGTTCAGTTCAAGGAGCTTGCCTCCAAATTCCCCAGATCTCAATCCAATCGCGCATCTGTGGTATGTTCTCCATGGAGGCTCCATTTCACAACTTACAGGACTTAAAGGATATTCTGCTAACATCTTGGTGCCAGATACCACAGCACACCTTCAGAGGTTTAGTGGAGTCCATGACTTTACGGGTAAGGGTTGTTTTGTCATCAAAAGGTGACCTAGACTATATTAGGCAGGTGGTGATGTTGTTATGGCTGATCGGTGTATGTTGAAGAAAGGCTTAAAACACACCACTGTAAAATAAAATCAGAAAGTTTATTCAATTATAAAAGTGTAATTACTGTACCAGGACAAGAATACAAAAATAAACAACTTTCTTGTTCGGGAGATGTAGCTCAAAATAAGTGTTGGCGTAAAGAAGGATTTGTTCTCCCCATTGAAAGCAGAATACATTTTTTATTTTTTTTTGCATTCTTTTGGATCAACAGCAGTAAACAAGGAATAGGTAAAGGGTTGAACTTGATTGAGGCTAGTCTTTTTTCAACCTAAACTACCACGTAACTATGAAAGTGGCACTGTGTACTGCAGACAGGAAATCAATATAGTATAGCAAATGAAACAAAAGATAGAACTTGTATAAGTATTTACATATGTATTTGCGTGGTTTGTACTGCCTGAAATCCTATCTGGGCCTCCAGGCAATTGATGCTCTGAATTTGACTAGAATGAGATCAAGACAAGGTCATATATATAGAAAATGCATACTGCAGGGCTGTAATAACATTATAGAGGGTGACCCTGCATAATATAGGTTGAGTATCCCTTATCCCAGGGCTTGACAAATCTAATTAGATTTTAGGAGCCAGCCAAAAAAAGCCAGACAATCACGCAACCATACACGCAATTCATAAACACACACGGCTTCTTCACATATATACACACACACACCTACTTTACATATACACATATATCCAAACACCTCACACACATCTACTTTACATATGCACATAAATACAAACACCTCACACACCTACTTTACATATACCCATTTATACAAACACCTCACACACCTACTTTACATATACACATATATCCAAACACCTCACACACACCTACTTTACATATTCACATATATACAAACACCTCACACACACCTACTTTACATATACACATATATACAAACACCTTACACACACCTACTTTACATATACACATATATACAAACACCTCACACACACCTACTTTACATATACACATATATAAAAACACACACCCACCTCACACAGTCTTTTCTTGATATGTCCCCCCTCCCTGCTGCTTTACCTCATTGCAGGGGAGGGGGACATCCGTGCTGCAGCATGTCCTCACTCATCGGCCTGCTGAGTGCCAGGATGTCACGTGACGAAACCTGGCACTCAGACACGCGTTGTGGCGGAGCTTGCAGTCTGTGCTATAAGCACATACTTTACCCCCTCGCGCTACGAAAAAAGAAAAAAACATCGGATGGTAGCGGCAAGGGGACAGGGAGGGTAACTTCACCCAGGCGCCAGGTCTCATTTCCTGGTCGCCATGGCGACCTGGCGCCTGGGGTTTGTCGAGCCCTGCCTTATCCGTAATGCTTGCACCAGAAGTATTTTGGATAACGCATCCTTTTCACTAGTAAGATATGTGACAGCAAATAAATCACTTTAGAATATATGCCTTTCAGACTTATCAATCTGAGACTTGACAATGCATCCCCAGACTTGCCAGTCTGCCACTCAGACTTGCCAATCTCTGTGATAATTTGTAACAATGCCAAATGTGATCTACAGACAGGGGATGCTCAACCTCTATATGGTTTATCAAGCATTCAGCTGCATGGCAAAGATCATTTTAAGAGTCTGGTGCTGGATCAGAAATTGTTTATTGAGTACATGTTTATCATTTTGCTACACTGCAGTCGTATTTGAAATGTACTTTGGTTAATATTTGTTTTAAAAGTATGTCAATGTCTGGGAATAACCGTCTGCGAAGAAATTGGCAAGCAGGTCACAGGGTTCTGCCAAGGTTTTTTTTTACTTTATTTATTCCATTACTTGATTATTTACTGCACAGACTGTTCTGGATAAGAAAGTTTGTCTAATGTTGTTTCTTGTTTTTTTTCCTACAGAAAACAGACTGGGAGGTGGCCATAAAAAGCATCAATAAAAAGAACTTGTCGAAATCACAGATCCTGCTTGGCAAGGAAATAAAGATTTTAAAGGTAAGGGACTTCCCCGTAATCTATGGAATATAGGTTCAATGTGCTGTTTCATCTGTTCTTCCTAACGAATAAATAGAGCATCAGGAATACCATCTGATTTATGTATTGTACTCTCAGATTCACATGCAAATGCATTGAATAAGGATATGGAAGTAAACAACTTAAATGTGTAATTTACATATTAAGCCACAGGATGATGTCATTAACAGGAGGCCACACAGACCTATTTAAAAAAAATCCCTTCCTTAACAGTACCTTTTCTTTGGTATTTTTAGATATACATGTTAGTTCAGGGCTATCTTATTGCTAAGATATTCCTCCACCACCTTTTTGTGCTTTTTGTTTGATTATAGCTGCTCCTGTCTTCCCCTCATAACTTGTCACCAATGCCACTAGCCCAGATTTTTTTCAGGGCAGTCCCGACAGGAGGAACCACATCATACTGTGCCAGCTGTCCCCAGTTTTTGTTAATGAAGGCCTATAACAAGATTTGAGCAGACATGAGATGTAATGACACCAGATCCGGTTCCTTATCAGAGCAGGTTAGATGTTTTAAATATGAGGCCTTGCCCAGGGCCGTGGTGTGGCATGGCATGTAAAGCAAGTTACTTTCCAGGTACATTTTCTACTTAAAGGGACATTCCAACTTGTTTAACCCTTGTTTCCTTCAAGGAAGGAAGGGTTAAACAAAACCTGTCCCGGTCTTGGAAAGTAAACCCAACGTGTATCAGTCGATACACGCGGGTTTACTATCTGCTGTGTCTCACACGCGAGACACAGCAGTTCCTGGTTTTCGCATGCTGACCAGACAATCAGAGCGGGGGCTCTGACAGCTGAATGCGAGGGTCTCTCGCTGCTAGCTGATCCCATGGAAAAACAAGAGTCTCTCTCTGCGCTAGCAGAGCGAGCCGGTCGCCAACCAGACGGCTGCCTGCTTCCTATGGTAGCATTGCAGCTGTCGGTCAGAGGATAAACTGGCGTGTACTATCAAAAGTACACGCCAGTTTATCCTCGTGCTAGGAACAACGGACATTTCACTTGTGCTTCTATATTAGCAACACAAGTGGGAAAAAAAGTGTCCCTTTAAGAATCATAAAGGCTTATTTCCAAATCCATACCATATCCATAGATAGAGATTTTATTATGGAATAAGTCTTCTGAAAATAGAGATAAAATCTTATCAGTATTGTACAAAAAATAGCTGCAACTACTTTTAAAATAGTTTCCATGAGGTCATTTCTATCTCCTTACTTTACCATTAATAAAACAAGGCAGTCAACCCCTGTCTTCTTAGACATGTACTAAATGAGCAGTGCCTTAATAAAAAAAAGTATGAGTACCATAAATATGCTTTGCCTTCTGCAGTACTTATTATTTTTTATAATTATTTACTTTATGTCTCCATGTATTCATCATGCGCAGTGGAAGGAGGACTCTGAAAAGGCCAATATTTCCTCGAGGTGTTCTGTACAAGGGGAGGTATTGTTCTGGTACAGGACAGGGCCATTCTCTTATTGACATAACATACATTATGCTACCGATTAAGCTATTGTCCCAAATCTGAATAGCTTCTCAAAGAAAATCCTGTTTGAAACATATTACATTAGTGTCCAAGTTCCTGGTCAAGAGTATACGTGGTGTTCTTGACACGGTAATGTAGGGAAGAGGTGCTTTTGGAAACTTCACACTGGGAAAAACTCAGCGTCAGTTCCATTCAAAGTAAAAGCTTCAGGATTGACATTGTTTATTTCCAGTCAAAGAATTTACTGATTTGATCAAATTTCTCAAGGAATATTTCTGGCTCTAGCTAACCTGCAATAGAAATATTTAGTGAGCTAGTGCCCGTAATATATAATAAATGAATTTAAACAGAATAAGAGAATTAATCGAATTTAACTCTAGCATGGCGATGATGAAGTCCAGTTTATCATATATTCTGTATTTGTGGAAATAGCCATTTGTACTGCTATACTAGCCCTGTGAACTAGTCTTCTAATCTGAGAAGCCAAATTGCAACGATAAGCCTGGCTGCTTAAAATGCAAATTAATGCCACAAAGAAGATTAGTCTGCCTTTGATAAAACAGATGCCGTGCAATGCTGGTATGGTAATCTTTCTATAATTGGTTAACCCTTGTTTGCTAGTGAGATCTATTCATAATTCTTATAAAATCTGTGTTTTCTGCTTTATTTAATGGGAAGGAGAAATATCAGAATTTCTCAGTTTTCAAATAGTGAATGGAGGAGACAAATGTACCTTTTGCAATTCGCCACTGGCCTTTCAAGTGCCCGTGGGCACGAATTCCTGAAGAGATGTCTTTGAATGTATGTATGCACACACTCCTTTTTTAAATTTGTATTATTTTTTTTATTCAAGCATATATTAGGATGACATTACATCTGGGCTTGACAAATGTAATTTGATTTTAGGAGCCAGACATTTTTTTTTTTAGGAGCCAGACAATCACGCAAACATAAACGCAATTCATAAACACACACGCCTACTTCACATATATACAAACACACCTACTTTACATATACACATATATCCAAACACCTCACACACACCTACTTAACATATACACATATATGCAAACACCTCACACACACACACACACACACACACACCTACTTTACATATACACATATATACAAACACCTCATACACACCTACTTAACATATACACATATATACAAACACCTCACACACACCTACTTTACATATACACAATATACAAACCCCTCACACACACCTACGTAACATATACACATATATACAAACACCTCACACACACCTACTTTACATACACACAAATATCCAAACACCTCACACACACCTACTTTACATATACACATATATACAAACCCCTCACACACACCTACTTAACATATACACATATATGCAAACACCTCACACACACACACACACCTACTTTACATATACACATATATACAAACACCTCATACACACCTACTTAACATATACACATATATACAAACACCTCACAGACACCTACTTTACATATACACATATATACAAACACCTAACACACACCTACTTTACAATATATACAAACACACACCTACCTCACACAGTCTTTTCTTGGTTTCTACAAAAACAGAGCAGTGCAAGAGAGCATGGCAAAAAAGGTAGACTACACTGAGGTCTACTCCACACAGCCAAATGTGCTGCATGGAAAAATTGGCACCCAGCCTAAGCACGAAAGCTGAGTTGCCTTGCAGCCCATAAAAATTGGTTGCATGCAGTGCCCTGAGGTGGGGGGGGGGGTGTGGAGAAAGATGCATTCACTATTCCAGAGCTTAGTGCGAGGTAGAATCATGTGAGCAAAGGAAAAAACAATATTAGAGTAACAAACAAACATACGTCAGATACGAATGTCATTAAACAATATTGGTCATTCCGAGATAGTGGAGTGCAGACTCAATGAGGGCGTAAAAAATAGTCTGCAGACTACATGAAAGCTCAAGACAGTGTCTAGCAATCCTCGGAGGAAGTGGTGTGTCCCAACAGCAACTCCGATGTGGATACGGGCTTGTCTGTCTGCTGCCGCCGTCCCCTCCATGGGTATGCAGGACTGAGAACACCTCCTCACATAGTTGGGGGGTTGAACCCCTACCATTGCTGCGGTCAGTGTCCCGTTGTCTGGTTCTGCTTCGGTCAAGGAAGTTATTAAAGGTAAATGCAGGACCTTGAGAAACCCTCTATATATGCGGATCCTCAATAGACTGAATTTTGTTTTCTCTCGCGACTGAGAGCATTTGTGGCAGTCTCCATTTGTATTTCATTTCTAACGATCTTAAGTGTCTGGTCAAGTGGGCCATAGATCTTCTCCACACTTTAACTGCTGGCGGCAAGTCGGCAAATAGTTTGATATCTCCCGTGTATATGAATTGCCTTGTATTCGTCTTAGTGACAACAGAGGAATCATAACAGAATAGCAATGTCAGTGAGTCTTACCACCATATCTCTCGGGGGCCTTCAAGGCTTTGCATACTCGGAAGCAGTTCTTGATGATGTGATAGTCTGCTTCCCCGGTGGCAAACAGTTGCATTAAATATTCCCAGAGGTCATTGGGCCCTGCAGTCTCTGGGATCCCTTGTACCCGGATGCTGTTGTTGCACAATTTCGAATCCAACAGCAAGACATGTCTAGACAAACTGATTTTGTGTGCTACGGGTATTGCACGCTCCGGATGTGTGTGTCCTCCTTCATGAGTTCCAGGGCAGATATTTTCACCTCCAGGGATGTGATGTCACCGTATTCGGCTGACAGATCTGTTTTCAACAATTTGTTATTTAAGTCCTTAAAAAGCTTTGCTGGTGGCAGGGATCTCGACCACGGTAGAGCCGCAATGACCTGTTAAATGAATTTCAAAGAGGGTGTACATTCTTTTTCCCATTACTGTGTGTGTAATATATATATATATATTCCAAAAATGTGCACTCTTAAGATTTAGTTGACTCATTAATGTCGTGGTTTATTTGAGGGAAGACAAAGAAAAACGAAAAAACCACAACATTAATGGTTCAAACAAATCCTTTGAGTGCTAATTTTTGGAATTTTTGTGAATTAAGCTGAAAACAGCAAGGTCATTTAATTTATTGAAGTCAGCGGAGCACAATGAACCTAAGATTTCTTTCTCTCTTTCTCTCTTTCTTTCTCTTTCTCTCTTCTACATACATATCAGGGCTTGACAAATTTAATTTAGTTGTAGAAGCGAGACAACGGCACATCACAAAATCATAAACGCACGGAGACAGTTGCATACACCCACCTCACATACACAGCCAGTTACATTCACACACGTCCACATATACAGCCAGTTACATTCACACATACGTACACACACACACACCACATACACAGCCAGTTACATTCACACACACCACATACACAGCCAGTTACATTCACACACGCCACATACACAGTCAGTTACATTCACACACGCCACATACACAGTCAGTTACATTCACACACGCCACATACACAGCCAGTTACATTCACACACGCTGCATACACAGCCAGTTACATTCACACACGTTACATACACAGCCAGTTACATTCACACACGCCACATACACAGCCAGTTACATTCACACACGCCACATACACAGCCAGTTACATTCACACATACATACAAACAACATACACAGCCAGTTAAATTTACACACACACCACATACACAACCAGTTACATTCACACATGCCACATACACAGCCAGTTACATTCACACATACATACACACACACACAGCCAGTTACATTCACACATACATACACACACACACAGCCAGTTACATTCACACATACATACACAGCCAGTTACATGCGAGGGGGCGGAGCTTACTGTCTGTGTGATCCGCACAGACTTTCTCCCCTCGCGCTGCGGTGAAAGTAAAAGAAAAACGGATGGCAGCCGGCAAGGGCATCCTGTGACAAACAGCACCTGGTCGCCATGGCGACCTGGCGCCCGGGGTTTGTCGAGCCCTGATAAAAATAATAATTTGTTCCTTAGCAGGTCTTAATATTAGGTAAATTCAACCTCAGATGAACAACGCATGACATATTATTACTGTATATCAGTGTTTGACAAACTTAATTTAGTTTTAGGAGCCAGCTAAAAATTTATGAGCCAGACTATGGCACATCACAAAATCATAAACACACTGAAACAGTCACATACACACACCTCGCATACACAACCAGTTACAAACACACCACATACACAGCCAGTTACATACACACACACACACACACACACACAGCCAGTTACATAACCACACACACACACAGCCAGTTACATAACCACACACACACACACACACAGCCAGTTACATACCCACACATCACATACACAGACAGTTACATATACACAGACAGTTACATACACACACATCACATTTCACACACACACATCACATACACAGACATTTACATACACACACATCACATTTCACACACACACACACACACACACATGTACATACACACACATCACATACACAGACAGTAACACACACACACACACACATCACGTACACAGCCAGTTACATACATACATACACACACACACAGTTACATATACATACACACCACATACACAGCCTGTTACATACACACACAACATACACAGCCTGTTACATACATACAAACACACACACACACACACACACACACACACAGCCAGTTATATACACACAGACATACACAGCCATTTTCATACAAACACAGACATACACACAGCCAGTTACATACAGCCACCAAACACACACAGTTACACACAGACACACACAGCTATATAACACATATACATATACACATCACATACACATCTAGTTACATATATACACACACACACACACCACATACACCGTCAGTTACATACACACAGTTACATACACACACAGAACGTTGCATACATACAAATACACACAGCCAGTTTCATACACACACACACACACACACATACATAGCCATTTATACACTCACACACATCGCATACGAAGCCAATTACATACACACACAGCCAATTACATACATACACACCAGTCAGCAGTTTTGTGTTTTTTTTTTTATTTCGTGTCCTCCCTCCCTGCTGCTTTACCTTATTGCAGGGGAGGGGGATATTTATGCTGCAGCCGGATCTTTATTCAGCTTCCTGCTGGGTTGTCTCATGACACTAGGCACTAGAGAGTGTTACGTGAGGGCGCAGAGCTTGCAGTCTGTGCAATCCCCCCCCCACCCCCCCGCGCTGCACTGAAAGAAAAAAACGGATTGCAGCGGCAAGGGCTCGATGTGATTAACAGCGCACGGGCTCCAGGTCTGATTTCCTGGTAATCATGGCGACCTGGCGGCCGGGGTTTTTCGAGCCCTGCTGTATATAATCAGCTGTATTCAACTACAATAGTAATGTACAGCATTAAAAATGTGTACACTGTGTTTCTGATCCATTTGATCTATGCAAACTGTTGTGCTGAACCAATAAAACTGAACTTGTCTATATTTCCTATGCATTTTGCAACTCAATTAGTGTATGTAAAAAGGAAATTTTGAACTGCCCCCAAACTTTTGATCTGTAGTGTATATATTATACGACTGGACCCTGTACAAATGTACCAATAACATTAATATGATCAACTAATAGTCTAAGCAGCTATTTATATCACATTGAATTCCTAGACAGAGATATTCCTTTTACTGAAATTAATTCATATTTCATTGATGTATATAGTGCCGTCAGGTGCAATCCTCCATATATTATCGTTCATATTTTCTACATATTTGACAAGAGGAAGTCGACAGTGAGTGCTCTATACAGAATTTCAGAGTAAAAATGAAGTTATATAATGAGCTTTCATTTGCTCACTTTGCTGTACTTTGATTAGTCTCTAAAATATTGTAGAGTCTTGTACTTTCAGTGGTTTACTATTGGATTCCTGGCAAAGAAACACATACTGGATGTATTAAGCCTTAAAATGCACAGGCTGAACTAAGCATCCTTAACCGTACTCAAAATTTACCATGATCCAGAAAACATCTAAAAGAATCCCAGTGGCATACATAGTGCATGTGGCACCTGGGACAGAGCCTATGTTCGGCACCCACTATTTTTAAATGTAAAAAACGTGCCATCTCTGTACCCACACAGTGTAAAAAAACAAACCAATAAAATGTTGCGCAAATATTACAAAGTATATACTTATCTTAGATATCACTCGGTAATAAACCATGCAAATAAACAGAGAAAAAAATATAAAAACGCACAATGTGTGGCACAGCAATAAATGAACTGGATAAATATATTATCCCCCAATGAAAAATTACTCACAAAAACAGAGCCTATACACTGGCTCTGAGTTTAAGCGCTGGAGGGACTCTAAGTCCTATCATTCATAGCAGCATGTGAATAGGATGCAGTAGAGATGATGGTCCCAAATTCTCCAATCGGGGGTATAAGGCATAAAAACATAAGACAGCCAGATGTAGGACAAATAACAAATACGCTTTTAATATCCCTCTGCAAATGAGGCTTACATCTAAAAACAGATAAAATGAGCAGCAATGATAAAATGTCACCCAGCGGTCGTCCAGATGTCCCAAATCGTCCCACCACACAACCAGTCTTCGGATATTCAGGCGGCAGGTAAGTGGAATCCACAAACCAAAACGAAAGTCGACTTCCGGGTGAGAGATCTCATGCAGAGTCACCAAAATCTTGCAACGCGTTTCGCCCTCAGGGCTTTTTCAAAGCGATGACGTCTGCACGAGATGTTGAAGATTTTATACCGTACTTCCGGATCATCGTCATGGCGATGGGTATACAAAGTTGTACGATACATTTATCCACAAAAGGGAAAGTATAAGTTCATGCTTGACTCTTTTCTATCTAAAAGAGCTAAAATTAATACACGAATCATTAAAACAAAAGAAAGAGGGAATGTATGTGCAAATATAAATATAAAAAGAGAGTGTGGCGAAACCGGCCTCGCCACGTGTCCTTGGAGGGGGCTGCTTGCCCGCCTCTTGCCTTTGGACTATGGACCAGACTTTATGTGAATGTGTTATACCCCAGATAGGAATCCCATGGAGCCCATTCGTATGAAACTGACTGTAAAGACTTTGGCTCCATGGCGATTAAACTGTATTTGTGTGGTCCGAGCGCCATTCACTTAATAATGTGCGCTCAGACCTGAGCTATCTGGGGATATGTGAAATGTCTGTGTGTTATGTGTAAAATGTGACTTTATGTATTTTAAAGTGTGTCCTCAATTACCCGTTGCAACATTGTTGCGAACGGGTAATTGAACAGTAAGTAGCCGTCCTTTGTTCTCGGGGGTGGCCGCTGTCACGAAGTGAATTCTGACAGTCTGACTGACTGGGGTTCTTGGAGGGGCCTGAGGGCCAAACACCTCCCTATAGATTATGGACCCTGTCTGTAATGTGTTTAAGCCTTCCATTGTTTAGTTATGTCAGCCACCCAGTCTGACTACCTTGCTTCTGGCTCCAGATTAAAGTGGCTAGATACTGCTTTACTGGTGATGTGTTTAAGTTTTCTATTGTTTAATCAAGTGTTATCTGATTGCAGTTTGGTGTATATAAGTCTGTGTTGTTTGTCAAATAAAGTAGTTCAATCTTGCTGTAAAAGTTCCTGCTTAACCCTCAAAGTGAAGTGTCGTCTCATTATTGGGGGAAGGATTTATTGTATGCTGTTCCAGTTTGACTGCTAGGAGAGTAAACCTATTCGTATGGTTCCTATTCAACTGTCTACAGCATTCATATGCTTGGGAGGATTCATATGCTTCTCCGGTTTGGTGGTTGTGGTGTCTGCTGCAGTGCTTGGAGTCCTCAGGAAGCGCTAGGAGCATCCTTTAACGGAGGTACCCAGTCGGGGTGCCAGGCGATCCGTTACAGAGAGGATATAACGACACACCACCTATTTATATTGTCATGGAAGATTGGGGAAATTTTATAGTGGCTAATATGTATAGTTATCAACTAGATAAAAAAAATATATATCATGAAGTAAAATATCGAATGAATAGACATATCCATATATCGGTATATAGGTGTCTAAGACCTCACAGACCAATAAGGGGAAAGCCCCACTCTGAGTTACCAATACAGGAATATAATTACACATTGTTTACAAAAAATGGCATAGCTTAGAGTCCCTCCAGCGCTTAAACTCAGAGCCAGTGTATAGGCTCTGTTTTTGGGAGTCATTTTTCATTGGGGGATAATATATTTATCCAGTTCATTTATTGCTGTGCCACACATTGTGCGTTTTTATATTTTTTTCTCTGTTTATTTGCATGGTTTATTACTGAGTGATATCTAAGATAAGTATATACTTTGTAATATTTGCGCAACACTTTATTGGTTTGTTTTTTTTACACTGTGGGTTGTGTGTGCCTTGGAGGAGCCACACAAGTGTTTGCTGCACTTTCTGTATTTATATAATCTTATTCTGATCAGCGCCGATCACACTTTTTTCACTCTGTACCCAAACAGCTTGTCAGTATTATCATTGTGCCCAAACAGCTTGTTAGTGCCAGGGGTATATTTTTGCCCATTGTCGCCTCCTGGCAAATTTCCACTTAAGACCCAAATACTCCGTGCTTTACTGAATCTGTATTATCTGTTCCATATGATTAATATGTTTCTATTTATATGTGTGATGTCTTATGACGTTCAAAGCTGTTTGCTGGATGCCATTACTGTACTCAGTCTGTACATGTGCTATTCATGTATAAATAAAATGTATAACCTAGAAACTTGGTTTCAGAGCCAGGAAAGAGACTGTTTATAGAGTACTTAATACAGCAGGAGCCACTGCTGGGATTTTCCACCCTTAATTCACAGTATATGACAGCAAGCAGTTGGAATTGCATACATAGGCATAGTACAAACGCACAGAAGTGGTTGTATTTGCCTATACTAACTAGGAAATGTTAAACTAAATGACTCTATGCAAACAAGTTGAATTGTCCTGGATACATGTTGTATGTGTTCTGAGCTCTAGGTTCTAATGTACTGTTTTTTTATTTTATTTAGGTACAATGGTACATGCATTGTTTCTGTCTATTAGTGTGCAGAGCTTATTAATGAAGTTACTGTGTTTTGACTATGTGTTTAAAAGGTGGTAATGGCAACATTATAAAACTATGGATTAATTTTTTAATTATCTTTTCTATGATGATTATTTCATGGTGAAAATGAGCAGTAGGAAATTAGCATCCTGGAATGTGTCAGGGAATGGCTTTTCAGAGGACAGAGATGCTTTCTTATTAGCCTACATGACTTTCAATCTCAGTCTAACCTTAAATAATGTCCATAAGCAGGTGTTCTGACAATAAGTCCGGGAATGTAGTTCTTAGCTGATCAACCACATCACAGATTTGATACCAGGGAGGAAATGACTTCTGGGATGCCGACAACTACACTTCCCATGATGCTTCCTGCCTCCAACCGTATGAAATGTGAGCAATTAGACCAGGGGGGTTACAGTGAGTGTAAGGATTAGGGTTAAAGCTTATTGTTTTTTTAACCCAGGTACATACATTACTTCAAGGGGGTTAGGGTTGGGGTAAGGGCTAACCCTAACTCTTACTCTAACCCCTTGGGAAATGTATTCTCCAGTCAGATCTGTGATTTGAGTGATAGCACGCATGCACGGTTCACTCTATGGTAAGAACTGTGTTCCCAGATATATTGTCAGAACACAGGCACTGATGGAAGTCTCCTATTGCATGGTTTCTTGTATATTATACATTGATTGATGTCTTCTAAACAAGATATGAAGGAAAGACAATCTTTATGAAATAATTTGCAGGTAAATTGGGACAATTTGTTTTAGAATCTCCCCCCCCCCCCCAATGATTAGCAATCATATATAAAGTTGGGCTCTTCTAGTTCATAAACACTTTTGGACCAAACAGGACTTCCCTGCTTGAGCACAGGTTCCATTAGATTAGTGTCCTTCAATTGTTTTTGTGAATCTGTTGAATTATCTAAAGGAAAATAAAGCAGTTGCAACACAATTGTATAGCTTCTGAAAATATCAAAGTGATCTTGTTGTATAACAGCCAGTACATACCATTTCTTTAAGACATCAGTGACCACATTTATACTATTTTGACTTAACCTGAGAAAAAGGAATGAAACAATTCTGTTATTGTATCTATTAGTAATGGATGTATTGCTACTCAACATTTTAAATGTGGTTTTGATTTTCTTCTAGGAGTTGCAGCATGAAAACATTGTGGCCCTTTATGATGTCCAGGTAAGCTCCATTTTACTCAGTACTGATCTAATCATCTGAAGGCTCCTCTCTTTTATAAGATTTGTTCACATTTGTTTCTTAAACCTAACAATTTATCAATCATGACGTACTATAGAACTCCCTATCAACCACATTGATTAGGTAGCGGCCCCGTCTGGTTGGTGACTCTCTCCGGTAACTAGGCCCCCTCTAGTTGATCCCTTTAGTAAATGAGAGCTCCCCGCTCCGCACAGACCTCAATCGGACGAGCGTTAGCACTTAATCAAAGGAAGCAAGGTTTAAAAAAAGGTTTAGTTGTCCTTTAAAGTATAATTTCCTAAAGATTAAGAGTGATTTTATTTACTCTGTGGTCATGTTTTCCAGTCACACAGCCAGGATGAAGTGCTGGTGTCATGGCAATATCTTGTTACCTGCTCTCTGAATAAACTATGACCCAATAATTACAGACTTAGAAAGTTTAAAATGGTCAGTAGAACTTTCCTCTGGAAATGTTGTTTTATGAGTAATTACGAAAGAGAGTACACATCTGAGTTTTTACTAAATATAGTTGGTTTATGTAATAAAACTGCTATATATATATTTTTCTGTCCACAAGTTCCATTTTTACTGACCTGCCAGTAACCCCATTACTGACTAATTGAGCACATTGTGTCTTACACCTGGAGAAATGAGTTAGTGTTTATTAGTTTTCCGTTACACCATTGCTTATTTTCTTTTCTATCGCGGAAGCTGCCTTACTGTTTTTTCTCTGTTATAAAATCCTAGAGTCGTAGATATTAACAAGTATGGCTCTGTCAAGGCCTCTTGTTCTTTCTGTGATTTATTGTCCTTTGCAACTCCCTTGAGCTTCTCAGCAGCAACACTGTAGTGCTTGATGATATATATTCTAGCAGAGTGATAGCTGCCCCTATGCACAATTACAGAGCTGTCCAAGAGAAAACAGGTAATTGGTTACATTCAAACTCATCACACAAAAGCAAATAAAGGAGAAGTATTGTATAATAACGAAAAGCACTAACAAGCTTTTAAATGTAAAGTCCTTCAACTCCACATACTTACAAACCCATGTTTTACAGCAGAAGCATTAGGATATATAAGTGTGTGCTTACCTTGCTATATACGCGAGTGTGCAGTTGGGCAGATTTGCATGTATAAAATATTTTAGCACTACAAACTTTCAGGCATAATGGTAATTTCATTAGGGATGTGCTCCCTTGTGCTACTAGGCTGATTTTCTGAATCAAACGTGATTGTAAAATCGATTCAGTTATAAGCTCCACAGATCAAGGCCTTGTAATACTAGAACCTAGCCATCCAACTTTTGCTTTCCAGCTGCTGATGAACTATAATGCATCCCATAATCCCCCCAATAACCCTTAACCCCATCATGACCAGACTGTTTTTGGAATGTTGTGTTTTAATGACCATGGCTGTTTTTACACTTCTGAGGTGTTTGTGTTAAGATGTAATTTTCTTCTTTGTCATTGGCTGTACCAACACATATTATATATTGTTTTTTTCAGGACCTAAAATTGGTCCTGAGTTTAGAAATGTTTTTTCTCCCCACACACTTTGTAGGTATGAATTTAAAGGGGTTGTTTTTTTTTTTTTTTTTGCCAAACAACACCCCAGTATATTTTCAGCAAATAGCGGTACCCTACATGTATAGGTTTTCTAGGGTTAAATGGCAGGTACAGGGCCAAATGTAGGATACGGTCATTGCAGCTTTAAAACATGTACATTATGTAATGATTGTGTATATTTTTATTGCGAACGTAGTATACCAGAGCGCATACGGCGGTCGGATCTGCATGACCGTCCTGGACCGTCATCTGTCACCAATGGAGTTTTTCCCCATGAAGGTCCAGGACCGTCATCTGTCAGGAAGGGGTTAAGAATCCCAAAGTACTAAAGTAGTTCTAGTAATCAAACAGCAGTGGCGCCACTGTTGGACACTCAGGCATTGGAAGGTAAGGTAGGATGCAAGGTCTTAGAACACTCAAATCTGAGTTTATGGCTCTTATTGTCACTAGTTCACAGGGTAATATTTGTACAGAAGGTTGTACGTGTAGTGTGTTACTGAAATATGCACTACCTATTTAAAATTCTTACTTCTTTATGTTTAAGAGGACATATTTTTATTGCCTTATTTAAATGAACACATAATCTAAATTATTGCAAAATAGCTTTTAGAGCCATATGGTTGTCAAATGTCTTTTTGAGATACTATTCACAATTTATCTGACTTCATTGCTGTTAACATTTAGTGTGCAATATTTGGTTGAGTGGGCTAGCCAACCTGCCTGATTATTTCATATATGTTTAAACCACTGTAAAAACCCATCTAGCCAAATTAAGTACATAGAGTGTTCTGACAATATATCTGGGAATGCAGTTCTTACCATTGAGTGAACTGTGCATGCATGCTATCACTCAAATCACGGATTTGACAGCTATGAGGAAATGCAGACAACTACCATTCACATGATGCCTCCAGCTGTATGAAATGTGAGCAATTAGACTAGGGGATTAGGGTTACAGTGAGTGTAAGGATTAGGATTAATGTTAGGGGGGATGTAGATTACAGCTAACCCTTACCCCAACCCTAACCTCCCTGGAGTAATGAATGTACCCAATCATTACCCTCACTGTAACCTTAACCCCCCATGGTCTAATCCAGGGGTCCTCAAACTTTTTAAACAGGGGGCCAGTTCACTGTCCCTCAGACCGTTGGAGGGCCGGACTATAGTAAAAACAAAAACTATGAACAAATTCCTATGCACACTGCATATATCTTATTTTGAAGTGAAGAAACAAAACGGGAACAAATACAATATTTAAAATGAAGTAAAGTTAAATCAACAAACTTACCAGTATTTCAATGGGAATAGTGTGCCAGTCAGATGCCCAGGGATATTATGCCAGTCAGAGTCCAGTAATATTATGCCATTCAGAGCCCAGTAATATTATGCCAGTCAGAGCCCAGTAATATTGTGCCAGTCAGATGCCCAGGAATATTATGCCAGTCAGAGCCCAGGAATATTATGCCAGTCAGATGCCCAGGAATATTATGCCAGTCAGATGCCCAGGAATATTATGCCATTCAGATGCCCAGGAATATTATGCCATTCAGATGCCCAGGAATAGTGTGCCAGTCAGATGCCCAGGAATATTATGCCATTCAGATGCCCAGGAATATTATGCCATTCAGATGCCCAGGAATAGAGTGCCAGTAAGAGCCCAGGAATATTATGCCATTCAGATGCCCAGGAATAGTGTGCCAGTCAGATGCCCAGGAATAGTGTGCCTGTCAGATGCCCAGGAATAGTGTGCCAGTCAGATGCCCAGGAATATTATGCCAGTCAGATGCTCAGGAATAGTGTGCCTGTCAGATGCCCAGGAATATTATGCCATTCAGATGCCCAGGAATATTATGCCATTCAGATGCCCAGGAATAGTGTGCCAGTCAGATGCCCAGGAATAGTGTGCCTGTCAGATGCCCAGGAATATTATGCCATTCAGATGCCCAGGAATATTATGCCAGTCAGATGCCCAGGAATAGTGTGCCAGTCAGATGCCCAGGAATATTGTGCCAGTCAGATGCCCAGGAATAGTGTGCCTGTCAGATGCCCATGAATATTATGCCATTCAGATGCCCAGGTATAGTGTGCCTGTCAGATGCCCAGGAATATTATGCCATTCAGATGCCCAGGTATAGTGTGCCAGTCAGATGCCAAGGAATATTATGCCATTCAGATGCCCAGGAATAGTGTGCCAGTCAGAGCCCAGGAATATTATGCCATTCAGATGCCCAGGAATAGAGTGCCAGTAAGAGCCCAGGAATATTATGCCAGTCAGATGCCCAGGAATAGTGTGCCAGTCAGATGCCCAGGAATATTATGCCATTCATATGTCCAGGAATATTATGCCATTCAGATGCCCAGGAATAGTGTGCCAGTCAGATGCCCAGTAATAGTATGCCAGTCAGATGCCCAGGAATATTATGCCATTCAGATGCCCAGGAATATTATGCCAGTCAGATGCCCAGGAATAGTGTGCCAGTCAGATGCCCAGGAATATTGTGCCAGTCAGATGCCCAGGAATAGTGTGCCTGTCAGATGCCCAGGAATATTATGCCATTCAGATGCCCAGGTATAGTGTGCCAGTCAGATGCCAAGGAATATTGTGCCAGTCAAATGCCCAGGAATAGTGTGCCTGTCAGATGCCCAGGAATATTATGCCATTCAGATGCCCAGGTATAGTGTGCCAGTCAGATGCCAAGGAATATTATGCCATTCAGATGCCCAGGAATAGTGTGCCAGTCAGAGCCCAGGAATATTATGCCATTCAGATGCCCAGGAATAGAGTGCCAGTAAGAGCCCAGGAATATTATGCCAGTCAGATGCCCAGGAATAGTGTGCCAGTCAGATGCCCAGGAATATGATGCCTGTCAGATGCCCAGGAATATTATGCCATTCATATGTCCAGGAATATTATGCCATTCAGATGCCCAGGAATAGTGTGCCAGTCAGATGCCCAGTAATAGTATGCCAGTCAGATGCCCAGGAATAGAGTGCCAGTAAGAGCCCAGTAATATTATGCCAGTCAGATGCCCAGGAATAGTGTGTCAGTCAGATGCCCAGGAATAGAGTGCCAGTAAGAGCCCAGTAATATTATGCCAGTCAGATGCCCAGGATTATTATGCCAGTCACAGCCCAAGAAAATTATGCCAGTCAGATGCCCAGGAATAGTAGAGTGCTCGTTATACCTCCCTCCTCCCCCTCCTTCCTCATCACTTACCTCCAGCTGCTGTGTCCCCGGGCCGGACGTCTCGCGCAGTGTTCCCTCCTCCCTGCACGGAGGAGGGAAACAGTTACCGGGTCCGGATGTGACGAAACGTCACATCCGGTCGCGGTGATTTTTTTTTTTTTTCCGGGGAGCGGGGGGTGCCGGCAGCACCCCCCGCGGGCCGGACAAATGTGCTCGGCGGGCCGCATGTGGCCCGCGGGCCGTAGTTTGAGGACCCCTTGTCTAATCACTCACATTTCATACCGTTGGAGGGGGGAGGCATCATGGGAAGTTACATGTGATAGGAAATGTAATTTCAGGTATGAATATGTTTATGCGCCCATGTTTTAGAGGATTCAGGACTAGAATGGTAGGCATAGACAATCACTATATTTCCTTTGTATTACAAGGAACTGGAAGCATCTAGTTGACTGCACGCTGATTTTTGTAATCTGTACAATTGAGTTCACTGTAGCAGCTTTTTTAGCATGTGTGTTTCTCCAAACCTTCCCCTACAGCAGTAATGAGATTTACAATTCAGCACACTGCAGATACTGAACACAGTGTTATATTAATACACCGTCACAGGTGTATTTCACTGGCTTACAGCCTTACCCAACCATTAGTTACTGGATATTAGAGTGTCCTATTTTTTAACTATACATGATTTTATTTATCAGTGAACATGCGTGGTATAATTATGATAAAGGTGTCCAAGGACTTACGGTATAACATAATATGCTGCTATATTGTTGTGTGAGTGAAAATGATATGTACAATCTAAATGATTGAAAGTGCTGACTAAAATGATGAAATGGGCCAAATAACCGTTATATGGTGAAATGAACAGCTCTAAGAGATTAATCACTTGGTTATTACATGCCACAGTCAAACATTGAGCACATAGTTAAATTAGAGGGGCAAAGATTAAAAAGTCATATCAGGAGTTCATACTTTAATGAGAGGGTAGTGGATGCATGGAACAGCCTCCCAGCAGAAGTGGTAGAGGTTAACACAGGAAAGGAGTTTAAACATGCATGGGATAGGCGATCCTAGATATAAGATGAGGCCAGGGACTAATGGAAGTATTCAGGAAATTTGGCAGAATATATGGGCTGACACATTCTATGTTTCTATTGGAAATAATGACACTTTTGTCACGTTAATGTGACCGTGGCCAGCTGACTTGTGTCCTGCCGGGTAAATCGCACTGGTAGAAGTCTGTGCTTAGACCTTACTATATTCATCACCTGGATTATGAGTAATTAGAAAAACAAACAGGTTTACTTTTTTAATGCATAAAAATGAAATATTTGTGCGCAATGTATTCTGTATTCCTCTCGTACAGTTGGATGACCTTCAGAGTGCTTCATGGGATTGAATGAAATGGTATCTGTGGACCTGTAAGTCACTTAGCCGTGTTCCTTTCCTAGTGTTTAGTGAGAATTTGCGTGCGGCTCAGAGCTGGACTGCTGCCAGTTGGGTGCATGTTTGTCATGAGACTTCTCATAGGATCAGTGTCCTATTTTCAGTTCTGTGAGTAGGTAGAGATATGCTAACCTGTCCTTCAGAGATTAACTATTTTAGCACTGAACACAAAGGTGAACTTGTTATGCAGCATTTTGAAGTGATGGAAAAACCTGAATTCCAGCTCAATATTTAATATACTGTTATATTTTATAGAATTAAAATGATCTATTTCACAGTAGAATATAGTGTTTAATGTGTCCCTTAAAAATGTATCACACATCCCAGATCATGAGTGCTTGCTTATCATGTCAGGGTCATACCTGCTCATACAGCTATGTGAAAAGGTCACCTTTATGAAACATACTTAAATTCAGTCCATGGAATGTTTGAACCTGTAGTATATCTTTTACCATGTACATTGGACTGCCCGTTACCTAGCGTCCAGATAGTGTGGGAGAAGCAGCACAGAGCAGCTGGAAGATTAGCCCCCCCCCCCCCCCCCCCCATGTGGGTGAGCATGACAGTCAGTGTGTGTGTGTGTGTGTGTGTGTGTGTCAGCATGTGTGTCCATTAGTATGTGTGAATGGTGTGTATGGTATTTATTTATATATTTTTATGGACTGCGACCCAAGCATTTGGTACTGGCTCCTAAAGTTTTCAGCTGGCTCCTAGATTTAAATCAAATTAGTCAATCCCTGGTGTAGACACCTATGCATGGAGAGGCAGTGTTTGTGCGCCGCGCTCATTATTTCTGTGTATGACCAAGGTTTGCCATTTGCACTGGGGCAAAGCATGTGCAATCTTTAGTACATACTTTTTTGCAAAAGACAGAAAAGTGGCGGAGTGCATGTCCAAACATTCCAAAACTAGAAATGTACGACACAGGCCAAAACTCTGAATTTGTACATATGTGTGACTGCGCTGCATTGCACGTCCAGACAATAAACTGCAGTTAGGAGAGGGTTAATACAACATTGGCTGGTGTGGTCAATTAAAGAGACAGGAGCTGTACATCTGTTCATGAATCCTTCTGTTTCATAATAAAGGTAAGTGAACGAGAAGTATTCGAATTGCCAATCCCCTCCTTATTTTTCAGTGTTGCCACTCTTTAAAGTTGCCACCATCAGGGTTTTGGCTAAAGCAAATAGCATCGTGGACCCAAACAGCTCAAAGCTGCTCCTCTCTGTCTGGCTGTATTATTTTATGTAGTATTTGAAGCCAGAGAAGTATCTTCAAGTTATGTGACAATTGCTACGTGTGGCATCTGTCACAATGTGTTACCCAAAGACCAACTCTGTTCACAGTCCTAAAGATATTTCTGATAATCATTCATTTAACGGTAATAAAGTGTACACGGTGTTTGTAGTTTTAGTATACAAACATAAAGTAAAATAGTCTGCTAAAGACAAACAGTCTCCTGCATCAACCTTGATTAGAGAACTTGGAGATTTTTAAAGATGAATTGAAATCCCAAACTCCAGGTTTGGGTACTGTGTCCTCCACAGATGGATCCTAGACAGTGGTTTGCGTTTGATATCATTCAGTACACATGGCCTACATTTTATCACAACATTAAACATTTCCAAATGAACTGGAAAGCTTCCCAGATATTTTGGTGATTACGTGAGTATATTTCTTGCCGTAGATATTACATAGTCTGTTCTCTGACAGCTACTTTCTATAAATAGGGGTAAACCTACACTGGCAGCGCTTTATAACTACAACTACAGACAGGTTTTACTTTCTTCCCATGCACATAGGATATTATTTAGACAGTAAACCGTTTTACGTCTAAAAATGCTTGCTAGTAGACTTCCTTGTGCTGACATGCCGGCCATTTTTTCCATGAGAGGTGGACCACAGAATTTACAGGTTCAACACTAGAAATGCAACAAACCTGAACTGAGACAGTTCTGTAAAGACAGGACTTTCTGGGGGTGTTTTAATGTGAGACAGTGCCTCAGAGCAGCCAGTACCTTTTCATCAAGTCACTCAGTTGTCACTTTGTCGACAGCCATCTTTGTATTTTTGTTCCATAGTATAGTTAACATACTGCCATTTTTACATTTTTTTGGGGGTTGAGCACAGCAATTCTCCTTTTGATGCCAAGTCTGCCATCTAATTGTGTGTGTAATTGGAAGTAAAGCATGTTATCTGATCATGTAGTGTGAAGTCAGCTGAAAGATTGATCCTAGGCTGAGACAGCTAATCCAGCGTGAGGTGGCACATAAGCAATGAGCATGCAATGCTTTCATTAACGCATTTCTTCACTGGATGCAATATTTCACTTAATCATAATATTTTTCAGTTGTCCATTGTTGTTCAGTTGTTCAGTAGCAGAATGCTGAGGATGGTAAAATGCTGTGCTGTAGTAAATGACCAATCATTTTGAACGATCTCCTGGTCTGTTTCTGCGCAGCTCAGTCTTGTAAAAGAGACACACCTACACCATGCACAATCTCAGGCTGGCAGCGGCACAAATTGAATTTGTCATGTAATTAATGGATGCTATGGATTTTCAGGCGGTCTGGCAACCACGCACAAGTTTGTTAAAGATTCAGTAGCAAGGAAGTGTTTTTTATGTCATTAGTACAAAGCTGAAACTGATGTCAAAATATGGCGTCTAGCTCCCATTAACTGCACACCGTTTGTTCAAGTGACATAGTACAAGCTCTTAGAAGGACCCAGGGCATCACTAAGAAAGATAGATCATCCTGTGAGTCAGCATAACACTTGTACTCAGTACTATTATTACAGATGTTATATCAATAGGTTTGGGAAAGCAGATTTCTCCGCCGCAAAGGCCTTAGCATGTCCAAATAAGAAAAATTAACACTACCCTGTCTCATAAATTTCTATTAGTAGAGAAATCCCACTTATATTAAATTTCAATTACCGGTATTGTCTTTAGGCAAAAAATATCTTCCAATTTATTTGGTGTTTACTGTAATCAGTAAGGCCTTTCTGATCTTTACATTGACACGTGGGAAGACATGCCTGCTTCTTCATACATCACAGGTTCATTGAATAAATCTAGGGACCAAGGAGGAAAGATGTGCATTGCTTTCAACAGGTAAGGATACCACCTAGCAGGTAAAGATTTGGCATGGGGACAGTGTTACATCTATAGATGCAATTGAATGGCAGGTATTGTTTTAAAGAAAAGGTGGCAACCAAGGTGTACATACTCCCAAGTGGATTCTCTATAGTAACAGGGTGCAAAACTGATGTCAACAGCAAATCAGAAGCAGAGTTGAGTTGCTTAACTTCTAGCACTTCACTAAAAAGGGGATTGCAAAATAAGCAATTGAGCTGACCACTGATGCAGAATGCCCTCCATGCCCAAGAAAGTAGTACTGTTTTTTTTTTATTGCTTAGAATTGTTTTGTGCAGTTTCAATAAAATAATTGCTAAACAGATTTCAAAATGATCAGCACAAAGTGATATGCCAGTCTAATAATTTAATAAAAAAAAGATAAAAGATGAGCAAACCAGTAGTGTTACAGGTGTATGCAATAAATTTGTGAAAAATGTATATCAATCAGGCGTCCAATGAGCCCCGGCTGCTAGTGAGGAAACGGACAGCTTCAAACTATACGGTATAAATGAAAAATGACAGTGCATGGACACCTAAAATAATACCAATAAACGTGCTCGTATTGTGACACAAATAAATGTTATAATTGAATATTACATTCTCTGCATTAGAATGACTAAACAATGTGAACAAACAACAAACTACACACTTGCAGACCCTGTAATGAGTTCAAAAATAAATATTAGGTGATAGCAAACATTATAAATTCTTACTTATCCCATAAAACACACTCCCTGCGTTAGTATGGAATTATTCCAAATATACTCAAAGTGATGAAACTCTTCTCAAAATAAAAATGACAACATTTTGTACATGTACCTTATAAGTAAGCACTCGATAAATATCGGTGTATATAATTCAACTCCCAAACACAGCTCCTATAAATAACCTAGGAACATGGAATAAGCGTAAGATGTAGCATACTTGCCGCAACTCTGGCAGACTTGATTGGTATAACTGTACCTGATGAGATTCTCCTTCTGAATGGATTTCTCTTTTTTCCTCTTAAGATGTGTATTGTGTAATATATATTTGGGAAATAGTTTTTTTCCCCCTCTCATTAATTCAAATGGAATGGACCTTGCAACCGGCCCTGCTAGTTTACAGTTGAAATTGGAGAGGGAAGGAAAGAAAGTACAGATAAAGACTTATTTTTCAAAATAGGCTCTACCAATCACACTCCATGTGGTTTGTGCAGTTTATATATGTTCAATTCTTTAAAAACACATTATGCTGTACAGTGAACACAACATTGTCTGTATTATGTTGACAAGTGTTTGTTTAACTTTATTGCCTTTACTATATTGCAAAATGAAATTAATAAAAAAAAGTTTAAAAAACAAACAAGTATTAATTAAAAGCTCCTTGATATCAGTACTATCAGGACATCCTACTCTGCTCTTTATGTTAATATATATATGTATTGTTTCTCATTACACATTCAACTCTTTAATACATTTCTTATATAACCAGTTTTAATGGAAAGGAGCCTGCTATAACCATTATTTCCAGTAGACAAAAGGGGATGAATCCTTTTCACTGAAGCCCTGGGCCGGTGGGGATTTCCACTGGAGGCAGTGCTTATTAAACTTGCTTTTTTCACTCCTGCCTCTGGATATATCTTCTGACACCACAGAATCAAGCCAATTTATAAGTAACAAATACCATGGCTATAAAGGAGATTGTGGAGCCAAATAACTAAAGTGGAAAAAGTATATCTCTCTAAAAATGTCTGGAAGGGATGTCCTGAACTGACCTATAGGCCGGAGAGAAAACAGTTTATTGGTAAGTAAAAACAAAACAGCCCTTGTTAGTGCACTGCAAACTGGACAAACAAAATGAAATCTGTTCCTAAAATAAAGAGAGTGGGCTCAGCTCTTTAGGAGTTATTAGCTGTAAACCCAGTCTAAACAACATTGTAGAATGTTACTACTTTATAGTTTTAGGCGATCTGGAAAGCAGACGTCAGTAGTGTACCTGAAGAGGTCATCATTCTGGTGATGTGATCCTGAATTATTAGTAGCAAAGCCTTGTCGTTTGGCAGTGTAGATACAGCTAATAGTAAACACTAATTCACATGTCATGTGAATGTCATACATTCTGTATGTCATACAGTATTTAGAATTTATCTTTACAAGCCACAAAATGTTGGTTTTCCATAAAGCACCATAACATACAAATATATATATCCAAAAACATAGACCCAGGTATCTGGGGCAATATCCTGTTTGGGAATCATTTTCATGTGAGGTGGTGGGTTTTTAAACATGGAAGATGATAGTATTTTAGGTAAAAGGGGTGGGCCAATGGGAAATGCTGCCTTATGTGCAAAAACAATATATATTTTCGAGATAGTGTCTGTGAGTGAGGGTTCTAAGTTCATGCTGGGGGCTGATGTCTGAAAAGCATATTAAAGGAAATACTTATTTTGCTTCCCACATGAGCGTTTCTCTTTGCTAATAATCAGACCAGCAGTTAGGTGAAAGGAGTCCTTTGATAAAAATCAGAGACATAGCTAACTTATTTTTAACACCTTGTTCCGCCCCACCCATCTGCCTTTTATATAACTCAAATCCCTTTACCTTTAATGTCTTTACACTTCCATTTGTGTTTCTACCTTGTGGTCTGTAAATTTGACACTGGAAGACTGCACCTCCTGAATCATGGCACCCAGGGTGGACTCTCCACCCTTAAGATTTCCAGTCATTAAATTAATCACCTGATTTGTGTGGTTGATTATAAAGCCTTTATTTCTGTTTTGCCAATAGCCTATAACAAAGTATCTTTGACACGTTGGGCTGATTGCTAAATGCTATCATCCTGTAACTTTGGGGGCTATTCACTAAAAGGTAAGTGGCAGGTGAGATGAACATTTCACAGCACCAATTAGTGAGTTCCCCCCCTAAGCAAACCCACCAGGTTTGTCCCTGCACAATTTATAGCTAAATATGTGATGTGAAATGTTCACCTCAACTTATGTCATAGCCCCCCTTTGTTTCCAGTGCTGTTTGCTGTGCCATTTACTATTTCTTAACTGCATTAATGGATTGTTTTCTTCAATAAAGAGCAAAGCCTACTTTTTTCATTTATTCCTTTACTCCTCAGTACACTGCTGATGTAATTGCAAAGTTTTATAAAAAGGCGCAATCACCATTTTTTATGTATAAGGGCGATAGCGCCTTTTTATACATCCCGACACTTTGCAGGGCGGGAGATGGACCTCGGCCAAACACTGTTTGATGGAGGTTCTCTGATATAAAAAAGGCAACACTTTTTTTTTTATATACATAGGCTGCGCCGGCACAACTTGCACTGGCACAACCTAAATCTACTGGCAGTGAAGACTCCCAAAATGTGTACATTGGTGCACACGCTGTATGCGCTAGTATTTGGCGCGATCTGCATTTGCGCCCTGTTTATACATGTCCCCCTATGTTACCACAGTTGGCTTTGTCTGTTGAGGTCAAAACTGATCGGTTTTCTTCTTTACTTTACATCATGCAGGGCTTATCTAAAAATATTTTTTTTGTGTGTGACACCTTAGGTGGAACTGCCCCTTTAAATTGGTTTGTTTGACATTGGACATCTAAAAATATTTGGCAAGCCCTGGCTATTAAGTAATGTCTACATATTAAATCATGAGCCACAGAAACCATGTTGCTATATTATGCGAAAGAAAAATAATGCAAAGTTCAAAGTGTATTCAAATATGGGGGAAGCTGTGAGAAAGAATTATGAGAACTAGTTACTGTTTCGTTATAGATTTTACATGACAACAGGAAATTATATTGAGGGTGTACTTGGTAAAGACCTTTATCAATTTACATTACAACACAAAAGCTATAAGAACACATGCAGCAAGCCAGAGAGTCTTGGTAGCCTACTTCACCTATTTTACATTTTTTTTTTATATCACTGTAAGTGAGGGAGAAATTAAATTCTGCTCAAGGACATCTGCTGCACTATGTTAATTGTGAATTGAAGCAGGTATATATATATATATATATATATATATATATATTTTTTTTTTTTTTTTTATTTTTTTATTTTTTTTTACCTCATCAATTTGCTGATTGCTGAAGCTAATATCTGATTATCAGTAGTTGATCAACAAACAAGTACTAAAGATGAGGCAGGCGCCAACCTAAGAACTGCAGTCATTGATCTGACCTCTGTTTGAATGAACAACTTTCCCCTTGGTAGCGTCTGTGGTTGGGTTTCTTGCCGAACTGATAGCTTTAACTGTGTCACTGCAGATTCATTTTATATGGGAGAATATAATGCGTTGTAAACAGAAAGTCTGTTGAGTAGAAAGTGCTGTTTATTTGGAGCCCAGTAGAAAAAGCAGCTGAGGTTATTTGTGGCACTGTAAATAGCTGACATATTTTTATGATTTTCAGTCCCTTAATCCTTATCACATGGTCACAGTTCTACAAACACGGTTGAGTAAAGATTCCATCTCCAAATAATATTCATAAATAGCTTGCTTGTATAATGTACGTCTTGAACTCTCTGACATTGTTGGTTGTGTGCAGCTGATACGTTTAAGTTCAATGACATGTCATACAAAGTCACTAGCTCAGGCATTCCATCCTTTCTCTCCCCCTTCTTTAAAGGGGATGGCTCTGTCTTGGCGTAACATTGTAAAATAGCCCACTTAGCTGTTTATTGCTAAATCAGAGCTTTCCAAACTTTTCATGTTGGTGACACACTTTTTATACATGCATCATTTCGTGACACAGTAATTCAGTTTTACTAGCAAACCGAAGGTTAAACTAACCCCTTATTAACATATGCCCCAGCCAGGTGCCTATTAAAAATGCCACTGTTAGTTTGCTTATTACATATGCCACAGTTTGCCCATTAAAATATTCCATTAACATGTTCCCCAGCCAAGTGCCCAATAAAAACAGTACTCGCCTTACTACTGCACTTTGGGGGGCTTGGCGTCTTATCACCACTCAGCTCAGTCTTCCCTTTTGCATGCTGGGAGAGGGAAATAGCCGCGGGATATGACTTGCGGTCGAATTCGGCAGCAATGACAGTAAAAAAAACACAATTACCGTAATATATAACACAGCGATTGTGCCTTTTTTTATAAAACTCACGAAACTTTGCAGTGCAAGAGTTTTTTTTTATATGAGGTTCATTAGCAATATAAACACCCTCCTCAGCCTTTCACCACTATTTCACATCTCTTTAGTCTGTGTTGATGTTCATTACTATAATAAAACTCCAGATGTAACATAAGATCCTCAGGATTTTTAGGATGTTTTTAATTTCTCCTAAGGTCACTGCCCAATACTAACACTCTCCTTCAACATACCACACTGCTTTTGATACTGTGGATTGTGTCAACCTCTTTATTCTACCTCTTCCTTTCACTTTCTCCTTTAGTTCCAATATATCTAAATTAGTACATTATTTACACTTGATATGTTTTGTTTGTCCATTGTACAGCTTTACAGACTGGAATGGTCCATTATAACTCTGATTTGCACTAGTTGGTTTGTGAAAATACAAGCTTTGAAAATAAATGAATGTATGCTAATAAGTGTCTATCCTTTATTATTTTAAATGTAGGACAATTTTAGCACAAGCTGGGAACTACAGGCCTAAATCCTCATCTGCTCTCCCCTCATTAAATAGTATCAGAGAAAATGTAGTGATAGAATAAAACCAGTAAGTAGGGCAGTGTATTGCAGTCTATTTTCTGTGTCAAGAAGAGAACATATTCAGATTTGTGCTACATTCCCATTGTGTAACCCACAACTGCCCCTTTGACAAAGCTGCTCTTATTCGTAGTTACAGCAATCTTGGCAAAACAAGTTGCTTCCATTGGAAAGTATGCAGTGAGACACGACTGTGAAATGCATGTGTCGTGCCCTGGTGTAAATGTGAATTGGTATGGTAGAGTTTCTATACTGGTTCTTCCAGTGTGACTTTTAATTGCTGCATGTGATTGCCAGTGGAAAACCATTTTACTTTAAAAGCAACTGTCAATAAACCCACTTTTCATATATTTTATCTCTACCATTTAAGCTTTTTAAAGTGCCACTAAACCTTAAAAATAACTTTTAACTTATGTAATAGAAGCAAGAGTATTTTGCTTTTGAGTGATGTATGGCGAAACATATGCGTTAGTAGGTTACTACCATGCTCACCTCTACTCTGAACATGTATTCTTCAATGTGAAGTAGTCTGAGCTGGTCAGCTACTGTCACTCACTAACCGTTAAAGCATACCTCCCAACTTTGCTCCCCGGCGAATCGGGACACGGGACGGAGTCTGGGGAGCGGGGTGGGACAACGGGGGGAGGAGTCTGGGGGGCAGGTTATCAGTGCTACTGCTCATGTGTGGTAACACTGTCACCCAAGGATCGCTACTGCGCGTCCACACAATGCTGCTCAAGCCCAGTAAGCATTCTCTGGTGCGATCAGAAAAACGAGACATACCTCCAAAAAATTGGAACTGTCCCCCACAAAGTGGGACAGTTGGGAGGTATGGTTAACCCCTTGACGACAAAGGACGTGCCAGGCACGTCCTGGGAGAAACTCCCTTAACGACAAAGGATGTACCTGGCACGTCCTGCATTGAATGAAGCGGTTTTCGCGATCAACGATCGCGAAAACCGCTTTAACAGTGCTGGTCTATTGCCTCGACATCGAGGCAATAGCCAGCACCGAAATTTCTATTTCGGGACCCCCACGATCGCCCCACGGAGCGATCGTGGGGAGCCATATTGACGGAGCATGCTGCTCCGTCAATATGGCTAAGTCCTCTGCCGGTCTGAGCTTCGGAAGTGAAAGTAACTTCACTTCCGTCGCTCTGAATATGCTACTTGACTACCCCTAGTGGTAGTTTAGTAGCATTGCAATGGGAAATATTTAAAATAAATATTTAATTAATTAAAAACAGGTTATTTAGCTATATTAGCCTATAGGGTTAAAATTAAATATTTTTTAGCATAAGGGATAGGGTTAAAATTAAAGTTAAAAAAAATTAAGGGATATAATAAGGATTAGAGTTGGGGTTAAATTTAGTGTTAGGGTTAAATTTTGGGTTCGGGTTGGGGTCAAAAGATCAATATACTAAAAAAACAAAAAACACTATTTTTGGTTTTTGCCCCATAACTCGCAAAAAAATACCGAAAAATATGGAAACATGCATATTTTTGAACTCGGGAAAACATTTAGAAACTATTTAGACGGGGTCTTTTTTAATGATTTTATTTGTCTAAATTATATTTTAGGTCAAAGTTAGAAAAAGTGTGTTTTTTTACATTTTTCATCATATTTTATGATTTTTTTTGTAGTAAATTATAAGATATGATGAACATAATGGTATCTAATGAAAGCCCTTCTTATGACAATAAAAAAAACATATAATTTGTGTAGGTACTGTATGTGAGAAAGAAAAAAATTACAGCTAAACACAAACACCCTAGAGATGTCAAAACTGAAAATGTCTTGTCACTAAGGGGTTAATGCACTAATGCACTTCACTAATTACAAACAGCAAAACAACAACAAAAACACTGCTATTAGAGGCAGTTCAATGATTCTTTAAATTAAAACTCATCCAGTTCATATGTAACTATTTTACATATTTGCACCAGAATTGCTCAGGGATCTGCTTTGGTAAATGTGAGCCTCTCATAGAGGGCCAGGTAGGTTGGCAGGACAAGGTGTCCTTACTTGATGAAGGAGGACTTTTTTTTTTTTTTATACAATAGTAAACAAAATAACACTTCTCTACTTCTTCACTGCAGACTACATCATAATCAAATGCTGTAGTTTCCTTTAGCTCAACATGGTGTTGATATTTTGGATTAGTTGCTCTCACCCGGCCTCCATCCTACTGCAGTTGGCTCTGTGTGGTGCTCTTTTGAGTCTGGCAGCATGTTTCATTGGTTTTCTCTCTGCCTGCCCATTAGATCATGAGAGAGGGTCAAAAGTCTTTTGAGAGTTTGAAAAAAAAAAATGCAATACATGTTGCTCAATTTAAATGGAAATGTTATTTTAAAGCCATAATATATGTAGAGGTACCGTATATTTGAGGTAAAATAATTGTTGCCCTGGTGTCACATACAATTAAACTGACACTGAGAACAGAAAAGTGATGCATTCAATTTTAGGCTTATTCTTGATTAATTACAGTCTGAAGTTTGAATTTTTGCATTATATGAGGTGGGTTGTTTATGTGGTTGTTTGTGTGGGTCTGAAAAGTAGCTACTACAAATCTATAAAATACTTGGAATCTCCACTGAAAGTAACATACCAATGCAGTAGAGTAATAAGTAATATGGGAAAAATTGCCCAAAATGTGTTCTGCCTCAGTTATCAATGCCTCAGAAATCAGAATACTCTCATCACCATGAAGAACAGGGGTAGGGCCCTCAAGCTACAGAGTTAACTAAACACTATTCATGTAATCTGACCTGCCTGCTGTGAAAGGAGCTGCCATTGGAAGGCTAGCCTTGTTGCTGAATTTCCTAGAAGTTCTCATTCTAGGAATTCAGAAAGAGGGAAAAAAACAACACTGAACTTGAACTCTTTTACCTTGTGTAGTTTTTATTTAACTCAGAGTGCCCGAGGAGGTTCTCAGCACACACACATCCACATTCTTATGGCAGTGAAAAGCTTGTATTACTCTAATGAGAAAATGGAAAAGATGTTATAAAGTTGACAGACATAATCTTTAATCAAAAAATGAACATGTCTCACGGATATGAGTAAGAGAGTGCTTGTTTTGAGCCAGTTTCATGGTACAAATTCAGCCCATTAGTATGCTGTTTAGCCCTATGGTAAATTCCTCTTTTTGTGCATTTGCTATGACAATACATAGAGCAAATTGCCTTCATTTTAATATGCTGGCCTATGCCTCTGTGTGTGCATGCGTAAGCCTAAAGGAACAAAGGG